>JBAKBP010011116.1:0-74080 GCA_037953745.1 Lithodes maja | reverse complement strand
GTAACACACCCTCTCCCCCTTTCATTCCCAGCACAACTCAATCACACCTTGGTTCACGCATAGAAACTCATTGATAATGTGCGTAAATAACGCATGAATTGGTCTATATGCGGTATATGTAGTAGTGGGGAGATTGTAGGCACCAATCGATCAGGGCTAGACCCAGGTGAGGTTATAGGCATGTGATAAAGAGTCGCTGGAACTCCTGTTTCATTTGCTTGGCCTCTCTTACTGATTTTCTTTGTGCCTCATTTACACTGAGAGCAATCCAGCTAGCTCTCACAAACACCTCCTCCTCCTATCCACTTCACTACACTAAACATGCACACCACACTTCATTCCTCCACACCAAAATTAAAAAAAAACACTGATGAATTTTAGCCCAGCCTCGGAGTCCCCAGGGGGGGGGACCATAAATGCCCCCTCACCCGACCGACCATCCCCTGACGACCCCACACAATTACCTGGACCTCGGCCTGTTACTCTTTCTATTAATTTCTGCAACATTCGCGGACTTTCCTCTAACTTTCACTCTCTGTTGAGCACCATCTCTCCTCCTACAAACCTGATCTTCTCTTCCTCACCGAAACCCAGGTGTCTGTAGCAACATCCAGCAACCCCTTTTCTGTATCCTCCTACTTTCTCTATCCTAGTTTCAAAGCCAATGGCGGATGTTGTGCATATGTGCACAACAAACTCACTTGCTCTCGTGTTCCCGATTTCGACTCCTCTGAATTCTCAACTTTATGGCTCAAACTTTCCTGTCATTCTCTTACTAAATATTTCTGTGCTGTCTATCTTTCCCCTAACTCTACCAACTTTCCTAAATTCTTTGACTATCTAAACTCTACAGTGGAACACATTCTATCCATTTCTCCTTTCTCAGAAATCTCCATCTTAGGAGATTTCAACGTTCACCACCGCCAATGGCTCTCCTCTCACACTACTGATCCACCTGGTGAACAAGCCTACGTCTTTTCTATCCTAAATGACCTAGAGCAGTTAGTTCAGCAACCCACCGTATCCCGGATCGCATCGGAGATCGGCCCAACATTCTTGACCTGTTTCTAACTTCTAACCCTTCTTCTTATACTGTCGATCTTTTCTCTCCTTTGGGCTCCTCCGACCATAAACTTATCTCTGTCACCTGTCCTATCTCTCCAGTACAGCCACCCGATCCTCCTAGCCGGCGGCGCTTGTGGCACTTTGGCGCTGCCGACTGGGAGGCTCTTCGGCAGTACTTCTTTGATTTCCCATGGAATGATTTCTGCTTCCATGGCCGAGGACCCTCGGAGAGTGCTGAACGCATTACCGAGGTAATCCTATCGGGCATGGAAGCATACATTCCATTCTCTTTCTCTCAGACTAATGCTAAAAAATCTTGGTTTACTCACGCCTGTTCTACTGCTGTCCGCAATAAGGAGGAAGCATTCAAACGGTACCGACGCCTTAAAACTCAAGACTCTCATTCTTCATATGTTTCTGCCCGGAATCAAGCCAAATCTGTTCTTCGACTTGCCAAACACTCTTTCATCAATAATAAATGCACTGAACTATCCAACTCTAGCTCTTCCCAAGCTTTCTGGCATCTAGCCAAAAACCTCTCCAACAATTTCTCTTCCTCGTCTTTCCCTCCCCTTTCCCACTCTGATGGCACAACCATCACTTCTTCCTCTGACAAAGCTAAACTCTTCGCTCAAACTTTTGCTAGAAACTCCACCTTGGATGATTCCGGTGCTATTCCTCCCTCTCCGCCCTCCTCTCTCTTACTTATGCCTAATATCCTAATCTCTTCTAAAGATGTACTTTCTACCCTCTCTGGGCTTAACACTAATAAGGCGTACGGTCCGGACGGTGTTCCTCCTGTTGTTCTCAAAAACTGTGCTTCCGTGCTGACTCCCTGCCTAGGCAAACTCTTTCGTCTCTGTCTATCCTCTAACGTCTTCCCTTCATGCTGGAAGTTTGCTCACATTCAACCTGTCCCAAAGAAGGTGACCGCTCTCAACCCTCCAACTATCGTCCAATTGCTCTTATCTCTTGTCTTTCTAAAGTTTTTGAAACTATTCTTGCTTCCAAATTTCTTAAGCATTTCTCTTCTCATAATCTGCTCTCAGATCGCCAGTATGGCTTCCTTAAGGGTCGCTCTACTGGTGATCTTCTTTCATATCTTACTAACTCTTGGTCATCCTCCTTTCGGGACTTCGGTGAGACTTTTTCTATTGCACTAGACATATCGAAAGCTTTCGATAGAGTCTGGCATAAATCTTTAATTTCTAAACTACCCTCCTTCGGTTTCTATCCATCCATCTGTGCCTTTGTCTCTAATTTCCTTTCCGGCCGTTCCATAGCTGCGGTTGTGGACGGCCATTGTTCACTTCCTCACCCTATAAACTCCGGTGTTCCTCAGGGCTCTGTCCTATCTCCTATTCTCTTTCTAATTTTTATAAATGATCTCCTTAACCTAACAAGTGCGCATGGGGGTAATTGAAAACGTCCCCCTGTGCTGACGTATTTGAGGTTTTTCGTCACTAAAATATTCATTGTACCATTAATAGCATTAATAATTATCCATATGCGCCTATTATGGGTTGATTATAAAGGTATTAACCTGAAACAACAATAAAACGAGTGAAAACAGCGTTTGGATGGTCAAAATCGGAGATATAGCCCGCGAGTTGTATAATGTATGGGTGAGGCAAGCTAGCTTCCCGCCAATTTTCCCCAAGGCCACTGCGACACAGTCGATCGATACTCTCTCTCTCTCTCTTGCACTCGCTTGCCATCAGTGATGACAACACCCTGCTTGCAACTCGCTAATGTTAGCACGAAAATATACCTCAGAATAAGGGAATAATAGGGAAAATAGGTGATAACTGAGGAATAGGAGGAAAGTGGGGAAGGAGGGGAGGTAGAGGACTGAGATTTTGCATGGCCCAGGGGCCAAACAAAAATAAAAAAATAAAAAAATAAAAATAAAAAAAATATTTTTTTTTCGATGTAAAAAGTTGATTTTTAGTTTTACTTACTCCAGAGAGTCTTCCCGCAGTCCGCCGGGGGAACTCTTAAGAGTCTTCCCGCAGCTCCCGGGTTAACTGTACCTTAATTCCCATCCATTCATACGCAGACGACTCAACCTTACACTACTCCATTAGTTTTTCAGAACGCCCCAGCCAGCAATCCCTCAACGACAAACGTAATGAAGCCATAGAACTCTTAAATTCTGATCTAAATACTATTTCCAATTGGGGCAGAGAAAACCTTGTTAACTTTAATGCTTCCAAAACCCAATTTCTCCATCTATCTACCCGTCAGGATCTCCCAGCGGACTATCCCTTATTCTTCAACAATACAAAAATCAACCCTTCATCTTCTCTCAATATTCTTGGTGTCTCTTTTTCTTCTGCTCTCATTTGGAAGGACCATATTACCAGTCTTGCTAAGGCAGCCTCCCAGAAGCTGGGTGTGCTCAACCGCCTTAAGGGGTTCTTTTCCCCTGCACAGCTTCTTGCTCTGTACAGGGGCATAGTGCGCCCTTGTATTGAGTATTGTTCACATGTGTGGGGAGGTTCCTCTCACACCGCTCTCCTAGACAAAGTTGAAAGGAAGGCCTTTCGTATCATTAACTCCCGTCCACTCACTAACTCTCTGCAATCTCTCTGTCTCCGCCGCAATGTTGCATCTCTCTCGCTATTCTATCGCTACTATAATAATCAGTGTTCCTCAGAGCTATCCCAGTGCATACCACCTCCTTTACGTAGGGCACGTGGTACCCGTCTTGCAACTCAATCCCACCCCTACTCTGTGCAACTCTCCAACCCAAGAGTGAAACGTTACTCTCAAACTTTCTTCTACTCAACATCTGAGCTCTGGAACTCTCTCCCAGAATCAGTCTTTCCCTCTTCCTATGACTTAAATTGCTTCAAACTCCGTGTGTCCAGGCATTTTGGCTCGAACGTCCCTTGATTTTGGCCGTGTCACTCTTTCAACTATGGGGGAGGCACTCGCTATAGGCAGTTATGCCTTTTGCCTCCCTCAATCACATAGAAAAAAAAAAAAAAAAAAAATATATATTGATATATGGCACGTCTACATACATACAAGTCTGTATTATAGCATGACAGTGCTCTAAGTACGAGATATACGTGATATTATAGCGCAAACCACACTCTCATCTCATAAATTGCCGCCAAACCTCCATCCCATCTTTGTTCCCGCCTAAAAATTCTTTGATAATTCCCTTATATATTGCAATTTTTGGTCACTATGAGGCATATTCATTGTTATATGGGTGGCCTACACACGTATACATACTCTACATAGCCTAAAAGGGATCAAAAAAGGAGATATACGTGATAATACACGGTAACCCACCCCCTCCTCCCTCTGGTTCTATCCCCTGGGCGCGTGAAAATTCGGCAGGGAAATCTCGCCGCTCGATGACAATCTAGCCGCGCGGTGCCATTCGCTCCACATTTTTCAACTACGGACCGTTCCCCCACCCCCCTCAGACATTTTTGGGGGGGGTCAAATATATATGGCCGATGCACGCAAACATTCCCTACACGCTGATGTACTTTTTATCGAAATTGGCAATGGGTCCCAAAATAATCATACATGCGCACAGTATGACCCTGTAAAAAAAAAACTGTGCGCCGCGGAGAGGTTAAGAGACAATGAATGGAGGAAGGAAAAACACAGATAAAACAAAAAGGTTCATGTGCCTAAAGGCATCCTCCATTCATAAAATGTTTGTAACAACTGGATTTAAAAATTTGTAGATTGTAAGTTTGTGGAAAGCAATTCGAGGGAAGTGAATTCCAAAGAGTAGTAGCTCTGGGGATAAATGAATTCTGATAAGCAGAAGTTCTGCATTGTGGAGGAGAAAGTGTAAATTCATGGGCGCTCTCAGCTGCCCTAGTTCTACGGGGAAAGATGTGGAGAGGAGGCACAATTGAAGCATGTTCCTCGGAACAATTGCTGTCAAAATATCTGTAGAATAATGCAAGGGATGCAACGTTTCTTCGTATGGATAATGTAGGAAGGTCCTGTGTGATTGCAGGGTTATTGATTAATCTAATAGCTTTATTTTGAATTTTGTCCAACTGCCTCAATGCAACCACTCCACTTCTACCCCACAGAGGTGAACAGTAATCCATCTGAGAACGCACATGACTTTTATATATTACAGTTTGGAGAGTTTCAGCGAGTGGCCCCGTAGGTGGTTGTTATTTTTCTGGAAAAACCTGGTGTATGGTATGTCCTCAAAGCCGTGTAGAAGTTTGTATGTTTCTATCATGTCCCCTCGTTTTCTACGGTCACTTAGTGTCTGCCTGGAGGCCAAGATGCTTACACCTTGCTTCGTTCAGTTTCTCAGTTTCAGTTTCTATGGAGCTCGTCCTGGAATCTTTTACGACTCTGAACCTCACGATTCTATACAGGACTGGCCATTTGTATCGGCACTAGCTCAGAGAAGAGTGTTGAGAGGGGAGAAGGGGTGTTGGAGAGAGAGGAAGCTGTTGGAGTGGCTTTGTTATGTGTGTTTAGTCTGTATACGTTGTCAGGATGTCCCCTGATTGGGTGCGAGCATGTGAAACATGCTAGGACGTAGGGTAATTCTTCTAGGTTTGGTACCATCTTGATCCCAGTACTCTGAACAATTACCAGTCTAATTTTGCCTTTTAATTCTAACAGAACATTCATAAGCTGTATAAAATCCTCTAATGATAGCCAGAATAAACTGCTAAAATGTGTCGTAATTTTCCGGGGTTAAACTGTTAATTAAAGGATCTTATATTTATTTAATTTAGTTACCAATAAAATATAATAAGTTTTCTATTATGTGGTGAAGTAAATTTTCTATTATGTTTTAGGATAAACTATTATTTATTTTAACTCTGACGAATTACAAAACAAATTTAAGTTCAAATTTCTATATTTAGTACAAATACATGATCAAATTTGTAATAAACACTGAAATATGTTAATCTGAATTACAATTGATTTTATACATCAGAATTTCATATATAATATATATACAGTATATATGTATTTCTGTTAATTAAACATCAAATATCTATGTTGACATTTTGACCAATTCTCGTCCTGAACATCGGAAGTGCATGTACTATCAAAGTTACCTAGAGCTTGTAACGGAGTAGAAGTACTTTCTACAGTAACATTGTAGTTGTCTTACGTTGAAAATTATAGACCTTCCGGTACGTAAATTGATCAGTTCAAATGACAGGTGTGTAGGCCTATAGGCTACTGGTGGTGTAAATACGTCCCCTCATTTAACAGTTTATAAGAGAGCCCGAGTGGAGAGCAAATTGGAAGGCAGAGGGGTAATGGGAACAATGAAAAGGATGATATCTCCCGTTCCCACAATCGGTCCTGCTCATAAGAAGCTCCGGCAGGACACTGTATGCAGAACTGAAGGGGAAAACAACAATATCGTCAGTCCGAGTACTTCTGAACATATCGCCGGAGAAAAAACACTGAGTAAGTTGGTATTGTTTCCACAAATACCATTCCAAAACAAATCGCTCCCCACAGAAACATGCCTTCAGTCAGTCCCGCTGCATAAGGGTACCTATGTAAATGTAAAGGTTGAAGGGGAAAAAAATAATTTTATTCTGGATTCGGGAAGCACGATGAATATAATGCGTGCTGCCGATGCCAAAAGGGTAGGGTTATATAACATGCCCAGTGAAGACATTCCTATGCATATCAACACTTGGTGTGGTAGAGTAAAATATATGGTAAAATACTTTAAGAATGTGCGAATTGATTTTACTAAGTGCTTATCGATATACATAAATGTATATGTCGCCCTAACCTCGGATCAAAACAAGCTTAATCATAATGTAATTGGAAGGAATACTCTAATCCATATAGGTGCTCTACAGTGCTGCGATGAAAACTTTGGTCGACTCTACTTAACAAACCCACAGGCACCCTCATGTCATGATCAAGGAACCTTAGGATGCCGGTGTAGGCGCCCCTTAATCCTTAATTTGTATAAACTAGTGTATAAGTCACTGAAGGTTATGATTGATACTGTCTCTAAAAAAGACATTGCCACATTTGGCGTCAAAATATGCATTGAGTTCGCAACCCAAAACTGTTGAGATCCCGACACAAGATGGACCGTCTCTAAAAGGAATTGTCGATGAACATCCCCTTCAACTCAATGCAGGGTTTGATATGGTAATGGGAATGGCTTTCCTCCGCCGGTATTGAACGCTTATCAATTACACCAACAGTGATTTGTATTTCAACATCGCAGCTAAAACTTACTGTACAAATTAAGAGGTGTTCTTCTTTAAAACACACCACATACTTCTGTTGGTACCACCCGTTTCTCATTTGACAACTTGCACGTTTCTGTCTATAAGGAAGTTGGAGTTTTAACTATCGATATATAACTCATTTACCAGCTACGGTTGCAGAGCATATATAAACACACACAACAAACTTTCTATCCATCAAGAAGTCACATAACTTTGGTCATTTCTGCCAAAAATCCATGTCTACAATAACAACTTCCAAAACTCGTAATTGACCAATTGCGAGTTTCAGGAAGTTGGAGCCGTACACATCGATATTCAACAGAAAGGCAATAATAATGTAGGATTCTGATTGATAAAAAGTATGTTGAATTGAGTTATATGTATTTATAAATAAAATACCCCAAAAAAGGATATCCCCCACCACCCTCCCAAGCAGCAACCCAGTAACAATCCCGAAGGAACCAGAGCGAAAGCCGACCAGGACGAAGGGACCCAACAGCCAGAGGAGAAAGAAGAACACACCCACAGGATCAAATGAAGCCGTCACCCCTGTCACTCAACAGAGGGTCGCCCGAATGGACCAGGAGACCGACACCAACACGGCAGGAAAGCAAAGGACCCCAAAGGCACGTCGGCCAAGAGTGGTTTACTCCCAACCCTTCTAACACCCACGACACCTACATACCACACACATAACACTAAGGTAAATAATATTATTCTAACAGTGTCAAGTATGACTCTCCCCAGTTGTACTACCGACCAAATCATTTAACCACAACTCTATACACATGATAACCCTATGCCCAGTTAGTGTATTGATTTATACCTGTTGATTTATATAAGTTAATTATGACCAATCTGCATACGATCATCTCAAGAGAGATGCAGGAAAGATACCTAGTATCTCTCTCCATTACGAGTATAGATATGTGTAGCCCCATGCTCAGTGTTCCCTTTCTAGTAACTAAGTGTATAATTATATAATTAAAACCAGAGTTATGCCAGACCGATATTAATATGACGAAGCGGTAGTCCCTTTGTCGTGTTGTGTCAAGTGCATAACAGCCAGGTTCCATCATCTTATTATGATGACGGCTATAATACCGTCATTCATGCATGTATTAAATTCTTGGGATAACTATCTTTTATCCCCGATTTTGTTCCACTCTTCCATTCCTTTCCACACCTGTTATACGTCTTGTCAATCACCCTCTTCTAGTCCACAATCCACACTACTCTGCTTTGTGACCCCATGCCCAGTTGTAACCTTTTGAGTCACCCTGTCACTTTCTCCTGCAGACGGTGGCCGGTCGAGTTAACCAGTAGACCATTTCAACCAGTACCAAATCAACCAATACGGTTAGGTTAGGTTAGTACTATATTTTGGCACTGGTTTGGTTGGTCTGGGTTAATTTGGCACTGGTTGAGAGCTACTGGTTGAAATGGTCTACTGGTTGAGATGACATGGAACCCCTCCAGACACCACTATACCTGTTTTCATCGTAGGGAAATGCCACCCATATGTCCAGAGCGTTAAGGGTCAATGTCAAAGTTCACGAGCGACACCGCGACCTAGCTTCACCCCCCCCCCCCCAATTCGCAACCCTCCACCTGTAAAGACGTACATAAGGATGTTGTAACGTGCCGATTCAATTCGTTCCCCAGCCCCAGTAAATAGAAGGTAAAAACCTAATCTTGCAACCCCTTTAACTACCGGTATCCTCTAACTTGATAGCCCCACTCGCAACCCGACCCAGGACAGACGGCGCGAGGCTAGGGCAGCCACCTCTCACCCACTTAAGAGTGTATTTCCCCCCCCTGACTTGCACTTACACAAAACCACTATTCATAACCCCCACGAGTGATCCTCGTAAGTAAAAACTAGATTCAATGATCAACCATAACTAGGAGTATATCTCATGACAACCTAAAATCATATATCAACCCCATTAACGTAAAGAACGCCATGCTGCAGTATTTAAGGCGTGGCATGCCCCCCGACCTCAAGGAGACCCCACCAACCCCCGCGGAGGAATACCCTGACCCGGACGGGCCAGCCAAATTCTTGCCAGACACCAGGTGAACCTCCAACATGTTACGAACTAAAAGTTCTAATTACCTATCCAAATACCATCCTACCCCATCCTAAACCAAAACCAAAATCCCCCTTAACCCATCCTAGATTCCGAATAGCATATCAGCTAGACCAAAAATTGATACTTATGTGAATTAATGAATAATGCCTTCCAGCCTGGGCCAGTACGGCGCCCAATAAAGTAGTGCCCCCCCACCCCCCCCTTAACCAAATCCTGTTCTATCCAACTCTAATAGTAACTTGTACTAGAGTAAAGATGTCCACAATAACCAATCATATTACGAACTACATACTGCCGAGATAAAGACCCCTTTCACTACCCCCCTAAGTTAACAAGAATAAATTAACTACTTCCTAGCCCGGACATCCAGTAATTCTAGAATATTCTTTGTTCCCTTGACCAACCCCCACGGAGGAATACCCTGACCCAGACAGGCCAACCAAATTCTTGCCAGACACCAGGTGAGTCTCCAACATGTTACGAACTAAAAGTTCTAATTACCTATCCAAATGTTATCCTACCCCATCCTTAATTAACCAAAACCAAAATCCCCCTTAACCCATCCTAGATTCCGAATAGCATGTCAGCTAGACCAGAGAAGGATACTTATGTGAATTGATGAATAATGCCTTCCAGCCTGGGCCAGTACGGCGCCCAATAAAGTAGTGCCCCCCCCCACCCCCCCTTGACCAAATCCTGCTCTATCCAACTCTAATAGTAACTTGTACTAGAGTATAGATGTCCACAATAACTGTTGTGAATCCTAGCTGGTATATAATACCGTAGTTTGAATTCCCGGGTTCACGACAGCTGATTCCTTTTTGTTTATACGCATTACTTTATTTGTCTTTGTGGATAAATATTACTGTGGTTGCACCAAATATATCTTAGTTTATTTTCCCTTATTATTCAATCACGGGGGACGATATAGAACCCTTAAATATATTTTATATTGTCACGATAAAAGGGAATCTCAGACACACTTCACACAGACTTCACCCGGCCAAGACCGACCGCCAGCTGCTGCCACATAACACCAGAACATCCCTGATATTCACCTACCGACATGTCCATCACCTAAGCTACACTCTTTGCATCACAGCTAAGTTCCTTTAATACTAGAAGTACTTCATAGATATTACTGGGACTACCACAGATAACCTACACATACATGTTTACAAGTAAGTCAAACGCCAACCCGGTATCATTTTTATAGCCTAGGCCAATTCATCTTTCCAGGTTTAATTATTTAATTTATATCCGTTTCTCCTCTACCCCCTAGGAATAATAAACAGGATATAATTGGTGACGTGTGACCAGGATACTGGGCCATCTGTTATATTGATAAGAATTGGGGGGGGTATTAGGCCTGACTTGTCTGCCTTTGTGTAGAGCTGGGCGATCCAGTGGACAAATGTTGAGGGGCGCATATGTCCGGCATTTTCCGCTGGACCGTCCAGTGCAGTGCCCTGCTTTTTTGTTGTTAACCTCTGCAAGTGCGCATGGGGGGTATGAGACACCTCTGCCTGTGCGCACGTATTTGAGCTGTTTCCATCACTAAAATATTTATTTTACCATAAATAGCATTAATACTTCTCCATATGCGCCTATTATAGGTTGATTATAAAGGTATTAACCTGTTACAACAATAAAACAAGTGGAAACAGCGTTTGGATGGTCAAAATCGGCGATACAGGCCGGGAGGTACATAATGTATGGCTGAGGCAATCTCCTTTCCCGCCACTTTTCCCCAAGTCTGGAGAGACACTGTCGATCGATACTCTCTCTCTCTCTCTTGCACTCGCTTGCTAACAGTGATGACAATGCCCTGCTTGCAACTCGCTAATGTTAGCACGAAAATATACCACAGAATAAGGGAATAACAGGGAAAATAGGTGATAACTGAAGGAGGGGAGGAAAGTGGGGAAGGAGGGGAGGTAGAGGAGTGATATTTTGCATGGCCCAGGGGCAAAAAAAAAAAAAAAAATC
Source organism: Lithodes maja (assembly GCA_037953745.1). Lineage (NCBI taxonomy): Eukaryota > Metazoa > Arthropoda > Malacostraca > Decapoda > Lithodidae > Lithodes > Lithodes maja. The sequence goes on along the minus strand of JBAKBP010011116.1, from coordinate 62,706 downwards.
TGTGTTTTAAATTGATTTTTTTTCCCCTGACTCTTAAGAGTCTTCCCGCAGTCCGCCGGGGGAACTCTTAAGAGTCTTCCCGTAGTTCCCGGGTTAAGCAGTTCTATAGACCAGGGGCAAGGGTGGACACTGTCAGGCAGACCTCAGCATGGGTTAGATGTGCCAGGGAGCCGGAAGGTATTAGATAGGCTACTGAACAAAGCGCATGCCTTCTTTGAGAAGAAGGACAGGGCCGAGGAGGAGCAGTCGACGCAATAGGCTAGATCTAAAGATTATGACGACGGCTGCGGCTGTTCCTCCTGCAGAGGAGTCGTGATCCTTCTTTCTCTTTCTTTTCCTTTCTTTTTCAGGCATTAACTTTGTAATTTGTTAAAATTTAATATAGGCTAGTAAAGTAAATATTGTAAAGTAGAGTAATATGACATAGGGTAATTTTCCTTTTCTTTGATCATTTGTAAACTCACAGGGGGCACGCAATCTGCATGCTTCAATTTGCTTGGTTGCTGTCGTCATCAATGTAAGTAGGTTAGCCTAGGCTTAGAATAGATTAGAATAGGTTAGCCTACAGTGACAATTAGTATTGTTGTTCCTTAAGCTTTAGTTACCGTAAATATTTAAGAATGGAGGAGAAAATAAAGTCATTGCGACGGTTCAGGGCCGCCAAGAAGGGAGGGATTACTAAGCGTACCTCTAATCTGTCTGAATTTATTGAACATGCTGCTACAGTGCATGATGTAAAGGGTGTGAAAATCACTTTAGAAAAGGCCCTAGCTGATATCGAGTCATATAACGTAGAGTTGTATAGCTTATATTCAGATGATCAGTTAGAGGAGGAGATGGTGAAAGATATGCAGTATGTTAATCAAGTAAACAGTCTGTTAGCTGAGTTAGATAGTACTCTACAGACAACCACTACTGGTAGATCTCATGATAGCGCAGCAAGGAGGAAACAGAAGGGTATTAAGCTACCCTCCCTGAAGTTGCCAGTTTTTTATGGGGATCCAACACAGTGGGTGGGTTTCTGGGAGCTCTTTGATTGTAGTGCTCACTCCCAAACAGACTTAACTGACATTCAGAAATTTACGTATCTAAAGGGACAACTTAGAGGTGAGGCTCTACAAATTGTTAGTGGGTTTAGTTTGGTCGCTGCAAGTTATGAACCAGCGGTCACTATACTGAAAAACAGTTATGGTCAAAAGGATCGCATCAAAGCAGCTCACATAGCAAAACTGTGTAATCTCCCGCATCCTAGCCAGGAGGTCAGTGCTCTGAAAGATTTTTCCGCGTCATTTGAGTGTGCGTTAGAGTCATTACGCTCTATGGATGTAACAGTAAGTGAAATGTGTGCAGTACTGTTGCATAATAAACTTCCTAGTGCACTCTCTGAAGTGATTAAGCGTGAATTAAAAGACAACTGGCTGGATGTGGATGAATATGTTCGTGTGTTTAAGACTGAAGTGTGCAATCTAGAAAGTAGACATAATCCACTAGAACAGTTTGGGGCAACCGCCACAGCAGCATATGCGGTGTATCAGAAACCCGATACCAAGCAGAAGTATGGATGTAAGTTGTGTTTAAAGACAGAACATTTTTGGGCAAAGTGTGCAAAATACAAGAACAGTCCCGCCAAGGCCAATAGAGCAAGGCAGTTGAAATTGTGCGTCGGGTGCCTGTCGTCAGAACATGGCAGCCAGGGGTGTACTAACCCTAAAATTAGGCCGTGCCAATTCTGCCAACAGAAACATTTTAATTATTTGTGTCCGACGCCACGCCTTGAACAAACTGGACGCCCCTGAACCAACAGTGACCATGGCTGTGGCTTCGGGCCGTAATGCAGTGTTGTTACCTACCATTCAGATTCCCTTGACCGACAGAAACGGTCATACCAGTAAAGTAAGAGCTTTGTTGGACCAAAGTTCGCAACGTACCTTCGTCTTGCGCTCTGCTTTATCACAGCTTGATTACGTTAGGGTCAGTAAGGAACAGCTAAGGCTCCAGGGATTTACTGGCTCACTTGGTAGTACTGAGTATGAAATAGTAGAGTTAACCTATCATCACAGAAGAAGGGTGCGTAAATTGAGAGCCGTTGTGGTGGAGGAGTTACCAGTATACAAACCAGGGAGAGGATTAGAGATGGAGGTAAATGCAATCAAGGCTCGGGGTTACAAATTAGCCGATCCAGGTATCACTGATGGAGATATGATAGGATTACTGATTGGGGCGGACTTTTATTACCACTTTGTACATTCAGGCTATGTCAGGGAAGGAAGTATAGTTATGTTACCCACAATTTATGGTTATGCACTGAGTGGCACTTATCAGTCAGATATAGAAGAGACCCATGTAGAGTTAGTCACTGTTCTTAAGTTAGCAGTAGACCCTTTAGTGGAGATACAGGGAGATATTGGCAGTAAATCTCCAGAGTTAAAGGATCTGACAGGTCTATGGGACTTGGACCATATTGGTATAAGTCCTAATGAGACTGGTAAGGGTGGGGAGAGAGTCTTAAATAGACTTTCTGAAACGGTACAGTATTCTGAAGCAGAGGGACAGTATATAGTGGAACTGCCGTGGAGAGATAACATAGATAAATTACCTGATAACTTTAAGTTAGCCCTGGGCAGAATGAGAGGCTTGCAGCGTAAATTTATAAAGGATCCCAACTACTGTCAACAGTATACAAAGGTTCTGGATAATCAGATAGAAAGGGGGTTTATTGAAAGGGTAGAAAACAGGAATCAAGCTGGTCATCCCATTCACTACTTAGCTCACCATGGTATTACTAAGGATAGTGTTACTATGCCTGTACGGATAGTGTTTGACTGTTCGGCTAGGATGGATGAGAAGGCGTTCAGTCTGAATGACTGTCTCCATACAGGTCCATCGCTAGTGGCTGACCTCACCCAGGTACTTCTACGCTTTAGATGCCATCAATTTGCCTGGGTGAGTGATATTGAGAAAGCATTTCTCATGGTGGGGTTGAGTGAGAAGGATAGGAATGCTACTAGGTTTCTGTGGCCCATTGATCCCTTGGATGTTGCAAGGCCTTACCTTGTCTACCAGTTCCGTGCAGTTCTGTTCGGGGCCACCTGTTCCCAGTTCCTCCTTAATGCTACCATTCAAAAACACCTGTCTATGATACAGGAGAACAGTGAAGTAGTTAATAAGCTAAAAAGGGGGTTGTATATTGATAACTTGCAGGGGACTGGTGATGATGTAAGTGATTTGCAGCAACAATGTTGGGATGCCCGTAGAATATTTTCCAGCGCTAACCTGTCTTTACTTGAGTGGGTCACAAATAATGAGAGTTTGCGGGAACTGTTGCACCTGAAGGGCATAGCTTCCGCCAAACAAGACGGGGTTAGGGTACTTGGCGTTGAGGCTAACTGATAAGGATATGTTACAGGTTAATTGCCGCGGAAGTAGCCCTGCATTGGTTACAAAACGCGAGGCTCTAAGTCTAACCGCGAGTGTTTTCGATCCTCTTGGAGTGTTGCTACCGGTAACCATCCGGGCGCAGAGGTTCGTACAGGACTTGTGGAGATTAGAGTGTGGGTGGGATGTACCCCTTCCAGATGACATGAGAGCTAACTGGCAGGGTATTTATGATGATATGATAGATAGTACAGGTATCATGTTTCCCCGTCAGGTCACTAATTCTAAGAGGGTTACGCTGCACCTATTTAGTGACGCTAGCTCAGTAGCATATGGTGTAGCGGCCTATGCGGTTGGTGATGAGGTGAGTAGGTTAGTAATAGCCAAAGCTAAGGTGGCGCCTATTAAGTCCCTCACCATACCTAAGATGGAGTTGACTGCTGTTTTTCTCGCAGCTCGTCTCACATGTTATATATGTGAGGCCTACGCGGATGAGCTGATTATAGAGAATGTATACCTCTGGTCGGACAGCCAGATAACCCTATGCTGGTTGTCTAGTAAAAAGATTTTGCCTATATATGTTCAAAATAGAGTTGATGAGATAAAGTCATTAGTCCCCGGCGCTCATTTTCGTTATGTGTCCACAGAGGACAACCCCAGTGATCTAGTCACCAGAGGGATTTCATATGTGTCCTTCGTTGCTTCTTCGCTTTGGTGGGGAGGGCCCACATGGCTACCTCACCAAATGCTATGGCCTGATCATGGCCCAATAGGAGGGGACACCACTGTGGGTTGTAACACGAGTCAAGAAGGAACCCTGTCATTGCCGGTACCGGTTGCCCCTACTGCCATATTGAATTGGGACCGGTATGGCTCATATATGAAGTCATGGCATGTAATGGCATGGGTCCTTAGGTTTATTAGGACTCTTAGAGAGAAGACACAAGGGAACTATCAGGCAAAACCGGCATACTTGACGGTGCCGGAATTAAGAGCAGCAGAGTCAGCCATGATTAAGGTAGCTCAGAGAGAAGCTTACTCTGAGGAACACCACTATTTGTCAAAAGGACAGGGCACACCAAGCAATATAGTGAAGCAGTTAGGCCTCTATATGGATGGAGGCATGATACGCTGTAGAGGTAGGCTACACTTGTCATTTTTTTTTTTTTTTTTTTTAAGAGACAATGAACGGAGGAAGGAAAACACAGATACAACAAAAAGGTCCATGTGCCTAAAGGCATCCTCCATTCATAACATTTTTGTAACAACTGGATTTAAACATTTGTAGATTGTAAGTTTGTGAAAAGCAATTCGAGGGAAGTGAAGTCCAAAAAATAGTAGCTCTGGGGATAAATGAATTCTGATAAGCAGAAGTTCTGCATTGTGGAGGAGAAAGTGTAAACTCATGGGCGCTCTCAGCTGCCCTAGTTCTACGGGGAAAGATGTGGAGAGGCGGCACAATTGAAGCAAGTTCCTCGGAGCAATTATTGCTGTCAAAATATCTGTAGAATAATGCAAGGGATGCAACGTTTCTTCGTATGGATAATGTAGGAAGGTCCTGTGTGATTGCAGGGTTATTTATTAATCTAATAGCTTTATTTTGAATTTTGTCCAACTGCCTCAATGCAACCACTCCACTTCCACCCCACAGAGGTGAACAGTAATCCATCTGAGAACGCACATGACTTTTATATATTACGGCCAACTGCTCGTCAGTGAAGAATTCTCGAACTCTGTACAGGAGTCCCAGTTTTTTAGAGGCATTCTTAGCAATGCTTCTAATATAATGTGTCCAGCTCAAGTTAGTAGTTAATGTTACACCGAGAATGTCAATACTAGGGGAAGTGGGAATATTTACATCATTAAAAAATATATGGGAGTCAGTGAGATTCTGTCGGTTAGAAAATTGAATGTACTTGGTTTTCTGTGCATTAAAGGAAACTAGATTCTTTTGTCCCCATTCATTCATTCTAGAAAGGTCCTGGTTCAGAGAAATTGCAGTGTTTATTTTTGAATTTATAATATCGGGTTGGGTGAAAGAATTGGTAAATGTGAAGGAACTGTGGAGTGTTGAGTCATCTGCGTAGGAATGTATTGGATTATGAGTGGTAGATATGAGATCATTGATATGAATGAGGAACAGAGTTGGGGCCAAAACTGATCCCTGGGGAACACCAGCATTTATTGAGTGAAATTGAGAATAAAGGCCATCTACCATTACACATATTTTTCTGTTATGAAGATAAGAAGAAATTAGTGGAACTAATGATGCAAGGCCGTAGTGTGACATCTTCGACAATAAGGATTGATGCCAGACTCTATCAAATGCCTTTGATATATCCAGTGCTATTGTATGTGTTTCACCATGTTGGTCTGTAGCTTGGTTGATTTGATGCGTAAGAAGGCAAAGAATGTCTGCAGTTGATCGACATCGTCTAAAACCATATTGCCTATCACTGATTAATTTATTATTCTCAAGATGCTTAATTATATGATTATTTAATATAATTTCAAAGACTTTACCAAGAGTGGAAGTTATAGCTATTGGTCTGTAGTTTGATGGATCTGAAGAGGCACCTTTTTTAGGAACTGGATGGATGTTTGCTTCTTTCCAGGGTACTGGGAAGCATGAAGTATGAGTACACAGACGGAAAAATTTTGCCAATACAGGAGCGAGCACCAAGGAGCAATTCTTAAGTACTATTGGAGGAATTTCATCTGGAGCAGGAGCCTTATATACTGAGAGATTCTGCAAAATAGTTTTGACATGTGTGGTGTGGATCTTAAGTGAGGGAATTTCAGTCGAATTAAAATTAAGTACAGGGACATCTTGATTTATTTCATCTAAGGTTGAGTTGGTGGAGAAAATATCCGCAAGAAGGTTAGCTTTACCTCATGGGTCACTTACAAGATTGCCAGTCGGATATTTTAATGGTGGAATGGATGAAGCAGTAGTGAAGTTGGATTTGAATGAGCTAAGAGTAGACCAAAATATTTTGTTATCATTTGGATTATTTAGAAGTTTATTTGCCTGCTTGTGGAGAAAGTTTGATTTAGTTAGGTTTAATACAGTTTTGGCATGATTACTGATGTTTCTAAAGTAATTAAAGGCTTCATGTGTTTTTTATCTTGTGTGTGGTTTTTTTTTTTTTTTTTTTTTTTTCTATATTCCAACTTACTTCCTCTCGGGCATAGGCTGAGAGCCTTAACCCTTCCTACCCGGGCTGCCTTAGGTAAGGACAGCGCGGCTGAAGGGCCGCAACCCGGTATGCCTTACAAAAGGCATTTGCTTGAAAGCGTGCTTTAAAATTCGCGGGGGCAAATTTTACTTTGCGTGGGCGATCGTAGCGCCACCAAGCCTCAACTACCACTCTTATCAGTTCCTACGTTGCCGCCATTGAGAGCTACAGCAAAAAAATGAATTCCGACGCGTCCGATACTGTGCAATCTCCCGCGCGTCCCAGTGCTACCCCGCTTGCAACATCTACACCTCTGCCAACCGAGAAGAAAAGGAAAGTAAGGAAAGTGAAACGTTTGCTAAGTGACAGTGCAATACAACGTGCACTTTTCAACCAGGATTTGAGCAGTGGTGAAAGCTCTGTGGACAAAAACCTCTATATTCAGAGTAGAAGTGGGAGCGAAATTGACGATTTTGTGGGATTTGGTGCTGATGACAATGTGGATTTATTTGAGGGGGGTGATAGTAGTGATGATCCTGATGTGGAAGTGGTGGAGGAAGGTGCTATTGAAGTACCAAGTGTGCTAGAGCCAACCCCTTCGCCTAGTTTCGTAGGTCCGGGTAGGCCTAGCCCTAGCCCTACGCCAGGACCTTCCCCTTTGCCTGCCCGTACGCCCTTGAAAGTGGGTAAATACTTCTATAAGAAGTCTTTGGTGAAAAGTGCAGCCAAGAAAGCACGCAGGGATGCAGAAAAAGTGAGGGAAGGCGTAGATAGTGAGAGTGACGCCGACCCAGGCCTAGCAACCACCCGCATTCCTTTGTCACGACGCCTCGACCCGGGACGCCGGGAGGGCCACCCACAGCCCTCAGCTTCATCTGTCCCTCAAGATGACCAAAGGGCCTCTGGAAGTGCGCCATTGGCCTCCCGCAGTGTGTCACCACAGGCCCCGCATCGTAGGTCATTATTTCCTGCGGAAAAGTCCCCGGCTAGCCGCAAAAGGAGCCCAACTCCCGAGGCCGAGGCTCCCATTGCTCAACCTCCCGCAGCCCCACGCCGCCGACGCCCGGTCTATTCTTCACCAGAGTTGTCTCCTGAAGAGGATGCTGACGACCCCAACATTGCCCCAGATGACCTGACGTCGCCTGAGGAAGAGGAAAACGAAGAGGAAGAGGAAGAGCGAGTCCCGACAAGAAGAGTCAAAGGACCTCGAGGTCGTGGACGTGGTCGGCCTGCCGACGCCGCTGCCCCTGGGGTTGGGCGTGCAGGGCGTCCGCCTGGGCATCCGCATGGCCAAGGGCGTGTGCCAGGGCGTCCAGGGCGTGTGCCTGCTGCAACTCCACGTCCTCGTCCTCGACCTGCTGAAATGTTTGTGTGGTCAGATGGGGCGGATTTTGTGCCAGATTTTCCTGCCTTTGACGAGGTACAACAGGGTTCTGGGGTGTCACCAGCATATCCCTGTGGCCCAAATGCCACCCCCAGTGAACTTTTCTGTGGCTTCTACGACAATGAAGTCATGGAATACCTTGTCAAAGAGACAAATCACCACCAGGCTATATGTTCAAACTTTCTTGGCAGGAAGACAAGTGCAAAGATGGTGGCATGGAGAGCTCTCACTGTGGCAGAATTATATGTGTTCTTGGCACTCACAATGCTGATGACACACATAAAGAAGCACGTTCTGGCCGACTACTGGATAACTGGCGACCTCACAACGACTCCAGCATTTGGCAAATTCATGTCAAGGGATAGGTACTTCGACATCCTCTCATATTTCCACCTGACTAATAACATGCATGTCCACGAGCCCGACACACTCTGGAAGATCAGGCAACTGTATGACATGATACGTCATCGGTTTTCCACCTACCTGGTTCCATTTCAGAAGCTGTGCATCGACGAGTCTCTGGTCCTGTTCCGTGGTAGGCTGCACTTCCGACAGTATATCCCGTCAAAGAGACACCGCTTCGGCATCAAGCTCTTCGTCCTCTGCGACTGCAAGACGGGATATGTGCTCGACTTTATAGTCTACAGCGGCAAGGGTGGTGAAGTCCAGATTGACCCCCTCATTGGTTTTGGCGGCGCTGTGGTAAAGAGGATGATGGAGAGGTACTTCCATGACAACCACGTCCTCTATACTGACAATTATTACACGTCGCCTATCCTCGCCAAGTACCTCCATGACCGCAAGACCGGAACTGTCGGCACAGTGAAGGGGAAGAGGAAGGGCATGCCAGCCTACCCAACCAAAACTAAGAAGACGGACATCTTCCATAAGAAGAGTGGCCCCATCCTCTCCATCCACTGGCATGACCAGCGCAAGGTCAACCTCCTCACCACATGCCACAAAGCAGAGATGGTCCCCACAGGGAAGGTGGACCGAAAAACGAAGAACCCTGTCACGAAACCAGCTGCTGTTCTGGACTACAACCTGAACATGCGCCTCGTCGACAAGTCCGACATGCAGATGGGCTTCATAGACTGCCTGCGAACATCTTGCAGGTGGTACAAGAAGTTTGTCCTGCATACAGTAGATATGTCTGTCCTCAACGCGTACAACATCTACCGTTTGAGGTGTCCAGTCATCAAATACAAGAGCCTGCGGACCTTCCAAAAGCAGCTGATACATGAGCTCCTGGTAAAACATGCGGGTACACCAGGGAGGCCACTACAAGGACCAGGCATGATGGACAGAATAGGGTGTGCCGACTTCATCAGAAAGCACCAGCTCGTCGCCCTTCCTTTCCAGGGTCCTAACAGCCGAATAAGGATGCAGAAGAGGTGCTATGTGTGCACCCGCACAACTCGACGACCAAGCAAACCCACAAAAACCACTTGGCAATGCCTCGAGTGTCAGGTGGGACTGTGTGCCGGCACCTGCTTCAATGATTTCCACACTCTGGCAAACTATTGAAGTGTAAGTGACAGTGATAGTGACACTCAATAATAATAATATAACTAAGTATAAGTGAAAGAGACACATAAGTAATAATAAGTGCCTTCAGAACAATATGAACAAGTGAAAGTGACACTAAAATATATATTCCTAACAATAAAGAAGTGAAAATTACACTATCAATTACCATAGTCCAGTATAAATAATCATAACTACTATAATAATGACTATAAAACTAAGTCTAAGTGAAAGAGACACACATAAGTAATAATAAGTGCCTTCAGAACAATATGAACAAGTGAAAGTGACACTAAAATATATATTCCTAACAATAAAGAAGTGAAAATGACTATCAATTACCATAGTCCTGTATAAATAATCATAACTACTATAATAATAGCAATAAAACTTAAGTATAAGTGACAGAGACACAAATTACTTCAGAAAAATATATTTATTGAGTGAAAATATCATAATAACAATAATATATGGCATAATAAACAATAAAACACTAAAAAATCGCTTCCCGCCATAATTCAAGGTAGAGCGACGAGTCAAAACGTTCGTCGTAGCCTGGGCCGCGGTTGAGCGTTCGGACGCGTCGAGGTAAATACGCGGCAAAAGTTACCTCCACTTCCATCATCATAACTCCTGAACTACTTGAGCTAAAATGCTCTACTCAACGCCATTCTACACGGGAAGGTAAGGCGCCCATTTTGACATCTGTTTGATTATTGTAGGTAGTATATTAAGCGAGATTAGCCTTAGTTTACTTTTGTTGTGTTTTCAGCCAGATCGCCCGGATACAGCCTCCGTCCTTAACAAAGGCTGCCCGGGTAGGAAGGGTTAACATTCACCGCTTTACAATGAACAGTGAAGCCCGTGAGGTCTTGTTCCAGTCTAGGGAGTGAGACATGTGAAGCACGTAGAGTACAACGAGCACCTGCCATCTTGCCTTCACATGAGGCACGGTGCTCACTCATGGCCCGAAACGACCCCATCTCTGAAGCCACCTCGTTCCCGTGCTTCACTGTCTCACTCCTTACACTCGGACTCTCACACTTACACACACACAATGCCACCTGTTGAGCATATAACTCACCAGGCGTTGCACCCCTATAGCATATTTTGAATATGGGAATATTCATACAGTGCTATTTAATCAGGGAACAATGAGGGTATTTTATTGACGTTTCAGTAGGCTTTGTAGTAATGCACTGATACTAGGTACAGCACAAATTCCATCCCAATAATATCTTCCCATTGATACATCGGGATTTGAACCCGGGACCTTTGGATTACCAGGCCAGTGGCAAGACCACTCCACCACACCTGTATGCATTGTAGGCTATTGGTTTTTGTTCAGTTACTCTAGCACAATTATGGTCAAACCATTTAGGTGAATTAGATCTTTTACTGTACTTTTGATGAGGAATAAAAGTTTCCATTCCAATTTTTACAAAATCTTGTATGTAGCTCAAGGTGGAGTGTGCATCATTAGAAAAGAAAGAGGTCCAGGGAATATCAATAAAGAAACCTTGAAGACCCTCCCAGTCTGCCCTATCGTAATGCCATTTAGTCACCAAAACAGGTTCAGAGTGGGAAGGTGTGGTAGGTGATAGACAGGTGGCCTGTATCAGACAGTGATCAGAAGATCCAAGCGGGGACCTCACTGTAACATCATAATTTTCTGAATTGGTTGTTAAAAATAAGTCCAGTAGGTGGGAATTATGATTAGGATTATCTGGTACACGGGTGGGTTGGTTGACTAGTTGAGTGAGATTAAATGAGTCTGCAAATAGCTCACATTCAAGACCAGCATCATCAGTCCTGGCTGAATGAGTGAGCCATTCAACATTATGGACATTAAAACACCCAACACAGTGATTTCAGAAGAAGCATTTAAGTTGAGGACACTGAGTTGTGAGGACAGAGAATCAAAAAGACTTTGCTCTGGAGGAGTATTTGGGGAACATATGTATTTAAATTTACCAGCAGAAATTAATTTGTATATAGAATAATCAAAATAGGGACAATTGAAACTAGTAACCTCCTCCAGGGCAATTTCAGATTTTGCGAAGCAACATACACCTCCTTTAGGTCTGAAATTTTGGAGCAGTTGATAACCTGGAAAATTAAATCTAGACGTGTCAGATGTGGATGTTACTTGAATCTCTGTCAAAAAAAGGGGAGTAGGGGTTTCTGCTTGAAGAAATTGGTGTACAGAATTGATGTTAGAGTGAAGTCCCCTTATATTACTAAAGAAAAAGCTGCACCGACGAGCAGCTTTGGGACGTTGCAATGCTCTTGACACAGTCGCATGATGACGACCGGGAGGGCCCTGTGTCAATGACCCAACCCTGCCGGGGGTGGATATCCGAGGGACCACCAGGTTTGCTCTTAACAATTGTACTGCCATATTTATTAGGTAAGTGTATGGTGTTACATGTATGATATGTAGTGGGAAGAGTAGTGTTTTATGGATAGAGGATAGCGATGTAGGGCAATGTCGTGAAGTTGGATGTGTATGTTATATAAAGAGGGTTTTCCTGATACCCCTGATGTGTGAGGCAGAAATATATGTATCCAGCTACCAAGGCCTGGGAAAGAAAATGGAATTCAGGCTATTCCCTGAGCCTCCTGAAACCTTGGCGGTAGTACTTCCCTGGGCGGGGCTGCCTACCCCTACTACCTACAAAGCTTTCCATGACAGCGCCAAGTACCTTATCCTTATCCCTAATAAACATCGTATAGCCACTCTCCTTAGTAATTACTGCCACAAAGTGTGTAACCATAGTGGTGTTAGTTATGTTGTAAATTACATAAGGCAAAGATGGTGGATCCCCAAGATTAGACAGGTAGTAAAGAAAGCCTTAAGGGGATGCATCATCTGCAAGAGATTGCAAGGTACATCATACCGTGCTGTACAGGCCCCTCCATTGCCGGAGTTTAGGGTTCAGGAAGAGAGTTCTTTCCAGGTAACGGGGGTTGACTACACAGGTGCCTTACCAGTAAAAGAGAAGGGGGGTACTGTAAGTAAATTATATGTAGTCTTATTCACCTGTGCAGTTACTAGAGCGGCCCATGTAGAGACGGTGTCTAACCTCTCCTGCGAATCATTTTGCATGCGTTCCGTAGGTTTAGTAGCAGGAGGGGTTACCCTGAGATTATGATGAGTGATAATGCCACCACATTTGTTAGCAGAGCCAGTACATTACGGGAGTTGATAGATGATGCAAGGTTAAAAGGTACTCTAGTGGAATTCAAGTGCGAGTGGCGGTTTATGCCGGCCAGGACGCCATGGTTCGGTGCCATATGAGAACGGGTCATTGGCATCCTAAAGGCTGGCTTAAAGAAGGTACTGGGTCGAGCATTGGTTACCACAGAGGAACTGAATACGGTATTACTGGAGCTCGAGGCCACAGTCAATGATCGCCCGCTTGGCTACACCTACAGTGATCTTGAAGACCCTCTACCCATCACTCCTTCACAACTGGTTCATGGGAGGCGGATCAGAAGCTTTCCAAGGCGAGAAGTCACGGATGAAGATCTCAAGGACACGACGTAGCGTAACGATTCCGTCAACCAACGCTTCCAATATGTAACAAAACTCTCACATGACCTATGGAATAGGTGGAGCACTGATTATTTAATATCACTCAGGGAGCAACATCATCACTTAATGGTAAAAAGAGGGATAGCATCGCCACAAGTTGGGGACGTCGTTCTAGTACATGATGACGGCCCCCGACTTTTTTGGCGTATAGGTCGGATAATGAAACTTCTTTGTGGTCCTGACCACGAATGTAGGGTAGTTCAGGTAAAAGCAGGAGCCGGTTTGACCACCAGACCGGTGGTTAAGCTATACCCACTAGAGATAGATTTAGAGGTAGTGGATGGCGACAGCAAGCCGAACTCTGATAATATCCTTCCTGCTACTGGAGCGGACCGAGGTGATACCCCTCAGAGGCCGTCATGTCGGGCTACTTTGGGTTCCTCCCAGTTGTGGCGATCCATGATCGGGACGGGACAATTGTAAATACTTTGTATAACTGGTGGCGGAGTATGTCGTGAATCCTAGCTGGTATATAATATACCGTAGTTTGAATTCCCGGGTTCACGAGAGCTGGTTCCTTTTTGTTTATACGCATTACTTTATTTGTCTTTGTGGATAAATATTACTGTGGTTGCACCAATTATATCTTAGTTTATTTTCCCTTATTATTTAATCACGGGGGACGATATAGAACCCTTAAATATATTTTATATTGTCACGATAAAAGGGAATCTCAGACACACTTCACACAGACTTCACCCGGCCAAGACCGACCGCCAGCTGCTGCCACATAACACCAGAACATCCCTGATATTCACCTACCGACATGTCCATCACCTAAGCTACACTCTTTGCATCACAGCTAAGTTCCTTTAATACTAGAAGTACTTCATAGATATTACTGGGACTACCACAGATAACCTACACATACATGTTTACAATTAAGTCAAACGCCGACCCGGTATCATTTTTATAGCCTAGGCCAATTCATCTTTCCAGGTTTAATTATTTAATTTATATCCGTTTCTCCTCTACCCCCTAGGAATAATAAACAGGATAATAACCAATCATATTACGAACTATATACTGCCGCGATAAAGACCCCTTTCACTACCCCCCTAAGTTAACAAGAATAAATTAACTACTTCCTAGCCCGGACATCCAGTAATTCTAGAATATTCTTTGTTCCCTTGACCAAGCCTATAAATACACCACAGAGGCAACATTCGTCCAGTTCAATATTAGCTCTCAAATTAGCGGCCAGCCGCTCTGTTTGAAGTCTAGTGTACTCCACCCCTCAAGATTCCTGATAGTTCGGCCTCCCCGTAGTCTGTGAAAATCTGTGAGAAAGTGAATTAACCCTTTGTGAATATTTTATTGCACCCGGACCCCCGTAAGGTAATATCTATCTATCTATCTATCTATTGCCTGACGCCGTGATCCCCGAAGGGGTGGCCACGAACGAACCGCCCCCATGCACCTCTGTCCCCAGTCAGTCGACGCCCCTCCCCCCAACCAGCACTGCCTTCATTCATGTAGTTCCTCACTCCATCCTTCCACCTCATATTCGGTCTACCTCTCCCCCTCTGTCCCTCCACCTCGCTCTCGTACACCCTCTTAGTCATTCTCTCGCTTTCCATACGTTCCATATGGCCGAACCATCTCAAGTTGTTCCTTTTCACACTTTCCAGCACATCTACCTCCACACCACACCTCCTTCTTACTTCCTCATTAGTCTGTCTATCCCTCCATGTAATTCCGCACGCACTCCTTAAGTAATTCATTTCCACTGCTCTCACTCTTGGTCTGAGTCTCTCAACCAACGTCCATGCTTCGCTTCATATATCATATCTGCAAATAACCAATTTACAAATTATTGATTGTCTTATAAACGCATTGTAGTGTGTCCTCTTCTACTTGGGTTTACAAGCAATCATAGCATATAATAGACTCCACGTGAATAACCTAATGGATTCTGGACCCCCAGATTAAATAAGTTATCCATCCGAGTACGATTTCTGTTATAATTTAGTGGCTGTTACAACAGGAAATACGCCTCCCAACAGTGACTAAATTAAAATATTAGACACTAGTATATTCAACTCATAACTGGTCTAGGACAGAAAGATCTTGTTATGTTAGAAGGGATTATGCGAGAACCTCTTAATTGAGGACTCTGCAAGAATAACTCCTTGGTTACAATTGGTTGTGGACTCCCATCAAATTGTTAACTAAAAGGTTTCAAAACCACCCTAGTCCCTTGAACCTCTTATAAAGACCAGTGATAGATAAGAAAATCGCTTCTCCCGACTGTCTTACGTTCATCCGATACCTTGTTAATTCGGCCTGTGCCTGAGACACTGTATTTAAGGTCCCCAGCAAGAGTAACATATCGGGGCTTCATCACCGGTTAAACAAGTAACCCATCTGTAACCTTCTCTACACTACCGGACAACTTGGACAGCCCCAGAGAAGCTGTTAACCCCCGACATCACCAACTCAAGATAACCAGGAAACTCTATTACAGTGCTAATTCTCAAAGTATCAGTGTTACGGTACTATTAACTCGACAATCCAGTGTATTCAGTTATGTCTCAATTTTCTCTGATGTTATGAAGAAAGTGATTACTATTGTTACGACCGGGCACTCGGGTACACTAGGGCTCTTACACAGGACTCGAGTATGGCTCGCTGCCACAACGGAAACACACGATCCCAACCCCAGAGTACTGCCAGCCGAACAAAAAACGCCACTACCCTCCAGAGTTCTATCTGCTATAACGGGGTATACAAGAACTCGGTACTAGCGTTTCACACAACAGACTAATAGCAAGACGGGAGTTATCTAGTCTGGTCAACAATCAAACAAAGAAGAAAGTACTACAACACTAAAGAATAGTGTTGGCCGAAGCCGAAGTAATCCACCCTTGAACTAAGAACTTAAGAAGTCCTCCACCCTCTACTTCGGATCGGCACTATTACGTTACGTTAAACAATAGTCCTCGAGCATCAAGCAAGGAATCTTCTGATAAGTTAGATGCTTCTCGAATACTCGTAAGAAGTAAGTATCGGATTTTGAACAGCAATTTAATGAATAACTCACTGGTAATTAAAGGCTTTAAATTGACATAAGAAGAATTATAAGAATAAGCAATAGGATATGGCAAACATTAAGAAGAAGTACTCCGACAATGCACTGGCAATAGCCTACTAAGATTGTGCTCGTGGGCCACTAATCTCTGAAGTAGCTAAGCGTGCCACGCATGAAATCAATAGTGCTTAAACAATAATATACATAAGGAGAAGCTTCAATACTATGCTGTATCTGCTGGTCGAGCAAAGTCTAGCTGGGATATCTAAGGTTAAGAGACAATGGCTGAGCAAGCGGCTCGTAGCCTAGCGAGGTCCTTAAGACTGTGCGGCCAAATTACGGTAATTGACGGGATGCTCTCTTGAGAGATCCAGATCACTAGTATCTGGTTCTCTCCTGGCGATCCTCTCAAAGTCAAGCAAATGAGATAGCACAGTGTTGGGTGGCACAGGCAAAAGCCCTCACTCGCAACACAGTGCTAAACTCCCACGGTACACAATCAAAAAGACCCCCTAGGCTTCCCACGTCTCCGTTGCAATTGTGCTGGTTCAACCAACCTAGCACTCATAGGAAATCACAACTCGAGGAACCCTATCCCAGTCTAGCATTACCTAAACCAGCAGAAAACAGGAACATGAATAATAGTACACAGGGAAATACATATACGAGTGCAACAAACATCAATCAATCCTATTCTAGTTAACCCTTCCAAAAATAGGCTATCTAACAGGCACTTATCTCGTGAGAACTCAAGCGATAATACTTTGGCTGACTAAATCTGCACCAAAGGGGTCATTGGTTAAAAAGGGACGAGAAGAGAAGAAAATAGGCTGTTCAGAGAGTAGAGAAAGTTCACATCAGTCGGAAGAATATCGATAGTTGCAAGGGATATGAGAGGTCGCTTTGCCTGATGAGTTTTGAAGAATTGTGGCGAGGACCTCTCTTTTTATACTCGGCCCTGTAGCGAGCATATCGCCAACACTAAGGACCGCCCACTGGCAATCATGACGTCATATTCTCTCTCAATCTGGGATCGACAAAGAACTTCCCACGCGCTGAAAGGGAGGAAGGGAGGAGGGAATTAGGCCTACCGGCCCGCGTGGCGCACTCACTGACCCCCCGCCACGTAATATCTCTCCTCTCATCATTACATACAAGTCCCACACACAATACTTATATCTAATGATATAAAATAGAACTCGTTGACTTAGAAGAAAACAAAATACATAATGATAATACTTATAGTACAACGGTTCACATAAACTGAGTTAGGAAACTCTACACAGACTACAGCCAAAGTTCCTGCCCTGACGATCCTAGCGAGAGTGGGGCCTGACTGGGCGTTCTGTACAGCATGCTCATACTCGACATGCGTCACACCTCCCCCAAGATTTTACTTGCTCAACCCTGAGCTAAAATCTGATATACAGAACCCCATCAAACCCCTCACACCCAGCGACCGCATGGCACTAAAACAACGCTGAGTTTATCACTAAAACACATCTTATAAAAAAAAAAATTCACATTTCATAACTCCTCCCAACAATAGTAAAAGACATAATATCATGCTCCCAGAGCGAGCTTACAGCAGCTCAGCCGTTTGATAGTTCGTGGACTACTCAAACACTACAGGCTATGACAAACTTATACAATTATCTATATCAAAAAGAAAGAGTTTTTTATATGATTTTTTATATTTTAATATGTTTTTCCCGGCTGCACTATAAGGGCAGCCTATTTTCTTCTATACCAAACGCTCAACAATCCTGCTTTACGACCCAATACGCTGGGCTACAACCGCGAGCCAACAAGCACCAAGCGCAAAATACTACTCAAACCAAAGCAGGAGGCTACCCGTGTGTCAATTTACCCAGGATCATATACCCCTGAACGACCACATGCAACCTCGTTGTCACAACCGGCAATATGGCTTATGTCCAGGTTATATACCAATAACCTTAGTGACCACCTGGTCAGCCTCATATTCCGATTGTGAAACTGGTCCAAGATCTCGAGAGGGTAATGATCTGGGTAAACTACACCGACCGGACCATAGGCTGGAACATAGATCTCGAAATGCCCCAGCGCATCATCGTCCTTTTCACTTTCATTCATCAGGCTCTGACACGTTGCTGGTGCATTCTTAAGTCCGTCAGGCACAACATTGCACTGGTAGGTACTCCCGTCCACAACAAAACCACATACCTCTTTAGCACGCTCGGACAAAGTTACAAGCAACGACCACTCACGACATTCCTTATCCCTCAGATCCTTCGTCCACACGTAATCCAGCTCTGCTTGCACCATAGGCTGTCGAGCAGGATTTATACGGCAGGGAATTAAACTGAGCCTTGCACTATCTCCAGCCTGCATGTCGGATTCTACCCCGTACCTCAGGCCTGGAGAAGCAACAAACATGCGAAAGTACTGCCATAGCCTAGTAAATAACTGCCTTGCACTGTCTCCACGAACAACATGCCTAGTGCCCTCCCACAACCCAGCCGAGACCGCAGCTTCTAACCTGTAGTCTCCCTCCTTCTCCACCTTCGTCCCTAGAACAGCCAGGTCATGAGAGGGACAATCAGTACCACCCGTGCAGTCACTCCCACAGTTCATTATTGCTAAGGCTTCCCCGCCGATACCGTACATGCGCACCCCCGCATTCCTTGTGACGACATCTGCCTGCGCAGCATCACCGCTTTCAGCGACATGGCCAGATACAGTCGGTCTATGGTAGGGCTGTTGCATTAGACTAGAGCAGCATTGGGAGGCTATGCGACGACCGGGCACTGCGATACCACAGCCGACCTTACCAATCTGCTCAATGTCCTCCTTTTGACCACCACCCTTGGCAGCCATGGGTCGACCCTGACCTGGCAACCATGCCAAGGCCTCGTCGCCCACCTTAAACCACCGAAACAACGAGGCTAACGGTCTTTTAACAGTCACATGACCTGCCTGCGGAACATCTCGCACCGCCCGAGTTGTGAGACTCAGGGGCTCGGCACGACCAGTGGGGTATGAACCGAGCTGGTGCTGGAGTGCTGCACACTGCTGCTCAGGCAGGTGCTCTAGCACTTCCACAGCCACCAGACTCGTGTCCCCCGCCCACTGCTTCGCCGAGACATGACAATCCCTACTCTCCTCCACCTGTGCCCTACTGCCCCCCTCTCCTTCTCCACCTTGGCCGCGGCAGACCAACGCAGGGACAGTAGGCTGCTCAGGTGGTTGCCTCACAAACTCCTCCAACAGGTTCACATGACATGCTTCCCCGTCCTCGTGTTTAATCTCGACAGCACCATTACCACACTTCTGAACTTCCGGATCCTCCAACTGCAGTTTACAAATATCTGAGGGAGCCAACCTGTCTAGATGCTTCCGAAGCAACCCAAGTCCTTCCCCAATATCAAACTGAGCAACCCTTTTTTCTCTCCGTGTGCAACGTTGCTGCCTCGGAGTCTCTTCCGGCCCTACCTCCTCACTAGCTGTGACAGGTCCTGGGGCCTCTCCAGACTCTAACATAGGTGCCAATACTGAATCACCCAGGAGAGCCGCCGAGTCAAAACTCTTAAAACCAACTCCAGCTTTAGCCTCCTCCTGTTGATCGTTCCTCTGCTGGTCTGAAGACGGAGGACTAGGCTGTGACACTTTAGCTGCCCGAGCTCGGGTGACAACACACGCCATGGGTTGTGTCTGGCACCGCTCGACCCACTCTGGCTCTTCCCTACTCACGTCGGCCGTCCTCTCGGCAACGACTAAGGGTAGAACCTCAGAAGCGGGCATTGCAAAGTCGTTGCCGAGAAGAAGGTCGACGCCCTCCACTGGCAGTTTCTCCACAATCCCGACATCCAATTCACGTGCCACACCATCCACCTCTAACTCCAACCGCACCAGCGGGTATGACCGAGTTGCATTAATACCCTGCACCACTACCACCCGAGCCGCATTTATAGGGTAGCCAGTCAAGTTATTCATCAAAGTCTGGGAAGCACCTGTATCACGCAAGACCTCTACTCCATGCTTGCGCCCCGCCCACATCACGCAACCCCGTCCTCTATGGTCGCAAAAAACATCCTGAGCAGGGTTCGAGCCTCCCAGGTGCTTCTGCATTGGCTGTGCCTCAGCCTCTGACGAACTGCCCCGGGCAAACTCAGGAAACTTCGGAGACACACCAATGTTGCAGGCCAAAGACACAGCTGCTGTAGGTGGTTTGCTAGGACAGACTCTTGCAAAGTGCCCCTTTTCATGACAATGATAACACTCCAACTCCCCTCTGGGCTTCCCTTGGTACTGGGAAGGGCCCGGCCCCTTCTTAAATGGGACGGTGCTAGTCTTGTGGTCAGTCTTGGTATCATAGCTCTTGTACTTGTTTGCATAATGTATATCACTAACTCGGGGGGGTGGGGTGTCACGCCCCTTGTTACCTGCCTCACTACGCTGGGCAGACCCGCACCCACGAATTAATGATAGCCGGAGGTCAGCCATCTCAGCTGCCTCCTGTAGAGTTTTAGGGTTCTTTTCTTTAATAGTTAAAGTCATATCTGCACCAGTACACTTATAAAACTGCTCGAGCAGAAACAGCTCAGTCAACTGTTCGGCCGTCTCAGCTTTCTCAGAACGTGTCCAGTTAGCAAGTGCATCTTTTAAGTCCCGGGCATGTTCAAGAAAGGTCGCCTCCCTAGTCTTCGTAACACCCCGAAACTTCAATCGATATGTTTCTGGTTGCAACTCGTATGCCCGTAGGACAGCTCTCTTCAATACTGGGTAGTCAATGCAAGACTCTAAAGGCAGTGCATCATAAGCCTTCAGACCCTTACCCGTAAGTCTTGAGGAGACTAGAGCTGCCCACTTCTCTTCAGGCCAATTTTGCTCCCTACACTTCTTCTCAAAACGATTAAAAAATTCTGTGACTTCAGTTTCACTAAATGCCGGCACCAATTTGACTAAGTGAGACAAGGACTGTTCTCTTACTTGGCCCTCCCGGCCCATCCGAATCCCTGTCGACTCTGCACGAGTCTTATCTAAATCTATTTGAGCACAATATTTCTCTGAGTCGTACCTAAGCTCAGCCTCGTGCCTCCTAACCTCAGCCTCATGCCTCCTGGTCTCATCCTCCTGCCTCCTAACCTCAATCTCATGCTTCCTAGTCTCAGCCTCAATCTCATACTTCCTAGACTCAATTTTAGCAAGCTCAAGTCTAAATATCATCTCAGGAGACAGGCCGGAAGAGGGAGCTGCCACTACTGAAGGAGGGGGGGCAAGAACTGGGGAACCACCATACGCACCGCCCGAGGGCACTCCAATCTTCCAATGCTCATCCCTCTGTGGGAGAGTGCTAACCTCCGGCAACTGAGTGGACGGCACTGTGGGAGTCGAGTGAGAGGGGATCTGGGGAGGAACCCCCCCAAACGCCCTCTCCTCCGAAACCCCATGTCGCCCACGCAACACCCAGGAAATCAGCTCCCCCTTGGACATCCCTACTACATTGGATTTGCCCAAAACCTTGGCTATCAGGTGCAAGCCATAAACATTCACCCCAGTCAGCCTCTCCTCCGTCACGTGGTACTGCTTACTCACAAAAAGTCTAGCATCCTCCTCACTAGTTACTAACGGCACCTCCTCACTTAGCATCTCTCGCTCCTCGTCAGTACTAGGGCCCGACATACTGAAGTTCACCAAAAAATTCTCGAGACAAAAGTGTTAAACTCCCTTATGTAAGCACTAATTACTAAATTAACTGGAGTCTCTTAAATGCTCTCCTAATTGCCTTACAAAAAAAAAAAAATATTCTTCAATATGTACGCTAAAGTACGAACAAACAAATGTTGTACAACTCTGCAAAAAATTATACTGTTCACAAAATCCTAAGCAAGGTCGCCATTTGTTACGACCGGGCACTCGGGTACACTAGGGCTCTTACACAGGACTCGAGTATGGCTCGCTGCCACAACGGAAACACACGATCCCAACCCCAGAGTACTGCCAGCCGAACAAAAAACGCCACTACCCTCCAGAGTTCTATCTGCTATAACGGGGTATACAAGAACTCGGTACTAGCGTTTCACACAACAGACTAATAGCAAGACGGGAGTTATCTAGTCTGGTCAACAATCAAACAAAGAAGAAAGTACTACAACACTAAAGAATAGTGTTGGCCGAAGCCGAAGTAATCCACCCTTGAACTAAGAACTTAAGAAGTCCTCCACCCTCTACTTCGGATCGGCACTATTACGTTACGTTAAACAATAGTCCTCGAGCATCAAGCAAGGAATCTTCTGATAAGTTAGATGCTTCTCGAATACTCGTAAGAAGTAAGTATCGGATTTTGAACAGCAATTTAATGAATAACTCACTGGTAATTAAAGGCTTTAAATTGACATAAGAAGAATTATAAGAATAAGCAATAGGATATGGCAAACATTAAGAAGAAGTACTCCGACAATGCACTGGCAATAGCCTACTAAGATTGTGCTCGTGGGCCACTAATCTCTGAAGTAGCTAAGCGTGCCACGCATGAAATCAATAGTGCTTAAACAATAATATACATAAGGAGAAGCTTCAATACTATGCTGTATCTGCTGGTCGAGCAAAGTCTAGCTGGGATATCTAAGGTTAAGAGACAATGGCTGAGCAAGCGGCTCGTAGCCTAGCGAGGTCCTTAAGACTGTGCGGCCAAATTACGGTAATTGACGGGATGCTCTCTTGAGAGATCCAGATCACTAGTATCTGGTTCTCTCCTGGCGATCCTCTCAAAGTCAAGCAAATGAGATAGCACAGTGTTGGGTGGCACAGGCAAAAGCCCTCACTCGCAACACAGTGCTAAACTCCCACGGTACACAATCAAAAAGACCCCCTAGGCTTCCCACGTCTCCGTTGCAATTGTGCTGGTTCAACCAACCTAGCACTCATAGGAAATCACAACTCGAGGAACCCTATCCCAGTCTAGCATTACCTAAACCAGCAGAAAACAGGAACATGAA
Source organism: Lithodes maja (assembly GCA_037953745.1). Taxonomy (NCBI): domain Eukaryota; kingdom Metazoa; phylum Arthropoda; class Malacostraca; order Decapoda; family Lithodidae; genus Lithodes; species Lithodes maja. The sequence continues at coordinate 39,632 of JBAKBP010011116.1, read as the reverse complement.
TAATAGTACACAGGGAAATACATATACGAGTGCAACAAACATCAATCAATCCTATTCTAGTTAACCCTTCCAAAAATAGGCTATCTAACAGGCACTTATCTCGTGAGAACTCAAGCGATAATACTTTGGCTGACTAAATCTGCACCAAAGGGGTCATTGGTTAAAAAGGGACGAGAAGAGAAGAAAATAGGCTGTTCAGAGAGTAGAGAAAGTTCACATCAGTCGGAAGAATATCGATAGTTGCAAGGGATATGAGAGGTCGCTTTGCCTGATGAGTTCTGAAGAATTGTGGCGAGGACCTCTCTTTTTATACTCGGCCCTGTAGCGAGCATATCGCCAACACTAAGGACCGCCCACTGGCAATCATGACGTCATATTCTCTCTCAATCTGGGATCGACAAAGAACTTCCCACGCGCTGAAAGGGAGGAAGGGAGGAGGGAATTAGGCCTACCGGCCCGCGTGGCGCACTCACTGACCCCCCGCCACGTAATATCTCTCCTCTCATCATTACATACAAGTCCCACACACAATACTTATATCTAATGATATAAAATAGAACTCGTTGACTTAGAAGAAAACAAAATACATAATGATAATACTTATAGTACAACGGTTCACATAAACTGAGTTAGGAAACTCTACACAGACTACAGCCAAAGTTCCTGCCCTGACGATCCTAGCGAGAGTGGGGCCTGACTGGGCGTTCTGTACAGCATGCTCATACTCGACATGCGTCACACTATGGTAGTGTGTGTTAAAATATATCAGTGAATTTAAGACTAGGCGAACTGACTCCCGTAATTATTCTTGCCATCAGGTTTAACCTCGCCGAAGAAATGTCTTAATTAATTGGACTACGGCTCGAGTGAAAGCAATTCTGAAATAAATGATTGTGATTGTTAACCAGAAACCTGAATCGCCCTCACTGATATTCTGTCTTAAGTATTACCTAGACAAGTGAACATACTAGACCAGCGAAACTAGCTACGTTTATTCCCTTTACGTTAATTTTTGGGAAATAACTATATTACTTACATTTTCATCTTTGATTACGAGTCATATTACCAGAGAGTTAACCTAACGAGATACCGAGCCTATGTGATTCGTGTACCCTACGTATCGTTGACGTAATGCGATCAGAAGAATAATACCTGAACGTTGGAAGTGGGAAGTGTGTCTCTATCCATATCCGCGATAAGTGCTAGAGATTATAAAAGTCCAAAGTACGCATTTGACTTATCCAATTTACCATTGTTTCTTGTGCATATATAACCATTATTCTGCCTAGTGTTTTGGAGAATAAAGCTGCATTATAAACCATTCTTTTGATATTATCTATGTCCTCTATTGATTCCATTTGTGTACTGTGCATGAAATCCTATAACCCAATCTTGTAGAACCCACCTATACCAAGTTAATCCTGCATAAAAACAGGGCATAACATTGGCGGCTAGTGGTGGCTCTTGATTCGGATAGAAGATTTCATTACATTACATTTTTTTGAAGCAATAGAAACATAATAACATCGAAAAATGGCAGCCCGTTCTCACATTCCCATTCCGAAATACGATGGGGAGACGTACGGAATAGAAACATACATGGACATTGTAAAGCCCGTGCTAGATTTGGCGTATACTACGGATCGAGAAAAAATCGCTGTATCACTTACGCACTTGGGAAAAGCCGTTTCCCTAGTCGCATATCAGGTAACCCCTACCCTCACGTGGGACCAATTCAGGCCCATAGTTATTGAAGCTATCAAACCCTCATTGGGCATATTCGTCGCCCACACCCGTATTCAAGATACAAAGTAAGAAGGTGATTTGGATGCAACGTTGAACACCATTTCACAACATATTAAAATTTAATTTCCAACCCTAACTAGAATTCAACAAGAGCAGCAAATCCTTGTCAACTTAGTCTCAGTGTTGCCCTCAGCAGTTAAAGAATATTTAGCTGTGCACGACCCCGTCGGGTTCCAAAAGGACCTAATCACCATCCGACGAATCCTAGCATTGCAACCCACGAAAACGGCGAAAATTGCTGCCATAAAGAGGTATACCAGCCATCCGCAAAACTCGAACTCCAAGCCAGCCTATCACTCCGGGAAGCCTCAGCCTAACAGACCACGATTCCAACCCAACTCACTGCGGCGGATCTATAACAGGAACAAGGCCTACAACGTCAATCAAAGTAAGAACCCCAGCCTTGTCATTATAAGCCCCTATGATTTTCCTGCATGTAGTTCAAAGTGTGCCCTTCATGAAATTCGCGACTCGGCAAAACCCCGATCAAACCAACCTCGCATTTCAGTAAATGAGGAGGAGTTTGTTGAGGAAGAGGATGCCGAGGATTTTGAGCAGGAAGATGTTGCTCACCTCATGAGCCCTGAGGCTACAGAAGAAATCCTGGAAGAGTCAGAAATGGACCCCCAGGATTTTTAGAATATCCCCCGCCCACGATGGCCTCGGCGGGGGACACCCTCAATGACAGAACTGCCCCCATTTATCATCTCGCTAAGATTAAGGACATCCCTGTCCGATTATTGATCGACACTGGCGCCTCTAAATCATGTTTGTTCAATTCCTTCTTTTCCAAACATCACCGCAAATTTGGGGCACTGTTGCCCACTAAATCAAAATTAATCAGTGCCGGAGATACTCCCTTGCAAATCCGCGGTGAAACACAACCTCTCAGCATGACTACAAATGCCCCCCATGCCAATTGCTACCATTCATTCATAGTTTTTCCATCCGATTGTCAGCATTACGATGGATATTTAGGACTTGACCTCCTCCAGAAGCTCCAGGCCCAAGTTGATTGCGGCCAACGACTTATCTCTTTAAACCCCCCCCTCCCCCCGAGTCCATAAGCTCCACCAAGAAGAAGTCCATTCGACAATCCTGTTGCACCCTGAATCACAAGAATGTGAATCAGCCTCGCAATCCAGGGGCGCCCACAGAGATACCTGTAGTGGACGCACATGTTATAAAGGGCCCACTATTCATGGGTGTGGGTGGCGAGCGAAGCGAGCCTATTCAGCTGGGGGGTCGAGGGGAGGGGGGTCTGTAACCCCCCCCCTCCTTTTATACATTACAAAATGCAACATATAATCATAAGAAAATAAATTACCGTAGGCTTACCTCTGCCTGCCCTATACCCTCCCTCAGGCTCGTGCGTCAACAATGATTCAATGAACGTTTTTAGAATTTGTTAATGCTTTAACCCCTCTTTGGCGGCACCCGGCTATAGTCGGACAAGAGAACCCCAACCTAAAGAGCGGGGCCCGGCTATAGTAGCATGCAATTTTGAGCACGTAATGTGCTCTGAGAGAGAGCCGAGCGGTGGGAGGAGCATAGGTTGACTCATGACCGCTCGGCACGGCTCCCGCGCGACTACTGACGTTTACTCCACACACATCCACCCTCCTTCCCTCACTACACATGGAATTATGTCAGGAAATTACCTTATTTTAGGGATTTTGCACTCGTCTTGCACGATCGTTGCAAGAGAATGCGTGGTCGTAGAAGGATGGTTCTGGTGTCATTGGAAAGCTCAATTATCGCCCTTTCAGGGATACATAATTGTATTACGCTCTGGCTCTTGTTTATGCATGAAAAAGAGCACAGAAATAAGCTCGTTTAGGGTAAAACCCCCCGCTTGGCAGGTAGTAGAAGTTACCGCCTAGGCCGCTCGTAAGGTGTTAAATTATCAATATTATTTTTCTTGTTGTTTGGGTCTCTTATATAGCAGTGGCGAACTCAACATAGGTGACATAGGTACGTAGTAAATTACTAAATAATAATAGTATACACTAGTATACTATTTCTACAAGATTTCTACGAGATGGAGCCATTGGTATAGCAGGTCCCCTAACTCACATCATCAACCTGTCAATTAACACCAACACTGTACCTGCTGAACTGAAGGAAGCTATTGTAACCCCTCTATTCAAGAAAGGAAATAAATTAGATGTTAGTAACTACAGACCAGTTAGCATATTATGTATTGTATCAAAAATCCTTGAAAGAGCTGTATACACCCAAATTGAACACTACCTCAAAGAAAATGATCTATTCTATAAGTTTCAATCAGGTTTCAGAGGCATGTACTCGACAGACTCCAGTCTCATCCATTTAACAGATCACATTCGTAATGAAATGTCTAAAGGTAACTACACTGGTATGGTTCTTCTTGACCTACAAAAAGCGTTTGATACAGTAGACCATAATATCCTATGTAATAAACTACAAGCAATGGGCATTGGGTCAGTCAACTGGTTTAAATCTTATCTTAGTGGTAGAACACAAAGAGTCAAAATTGATGATAATATATCTGATCCTATGCCAATTAACTGTGGGGTCACGCAGGGAAGCATCCTTGGTCCCTTACTCTTTCTCTGTTATGTGAACAACATGGAGCTGAGCGTATCGTGTAAATTATTACTGTATGCTGACGACAGTGTGCTTCTAGTTTCAGGTAAAGACCCAATAAGTATTGCCGCCTCACTTTCCAAAGAACTAGAATCGTGCAGTGATTGGCTAGTGGACAATAGACTATCTCTTCAGCTGGGCAAGACAGAAGCCATCTTATGTGGAACAAAACGCAAATTGAAAGACATTGAAGGCTTCTCGGTCAACTGTAATGATATTCCCATAACAACAGTGTCACAAGTGAAATATCTCGGACTAAAACTGGACTCGACTCTGTCAGGTGAAACAATCTTGGAGTCGATCCTGAGTAAATGTAGAGCACGTATTAAATACCTGTATAGACAGGTGGGATGCTCATAAGGATAACCTGAGAGGTGATAATAATTTCCTACTTACTCCCCGGCGACGAAAAAATTGGTGAGCCACAACCCAACCATTTTTTCGCCTCCAGGGCGTTGTCGTGTACAACCCCTCGCCCTTTTCAATCGGGGGGAAGTCACGCGTGACTGTTTACCTATGACATGAGTCACTGGCCCTAAGTGGACATCTAGCGAGCGTCATCCTGCAGCTGCGTGCTAGCTAGAAACTGCTAAATCTTTGTTACCCAACTGTGCCGCCGGACGTAGTGGGAGGGAAAAAATATAGGTTTGACTCCTGTAAGGAGATAAAGAAAACCTAATATTTAGTAATGGCCCCGTAATCATTGACGATTATGCCTATTACATAAGGCACCCTCTTCAAACACTCATCCGCCGTAGTTTGAATCTACCGCGCAGAGCATAACAAATTTGAGGAGCCTTCATCATGAGCGCATGCAACCTCACTGATGGTTCAGTCATTATGAAATTGGGTTCTCACTACGAAAAAACTCTGTAAAAAATAAAAACAAAAACAAAATAAGAATAACTATTCAATAAGCTTTCCATAATATCGTGGATGTACTTGTGTGGATCTTTGACCAGACGCTGACTCAGGCGTCATTCTTCCTTCACTGACATATCAAGTAAACCAAAATCCTTAATACATCAACGAATGGGAAGGGGATGGTCGGGAGGGCCCCAGTCGTCAATGATTACGGGGCCACTACTAAATATTAGGTTTTCTTTATCTCCTTACAGGAGTCAAACCTATAATTTATTAGTGGCCCCTCCATCATTGACGATTATGCCTGATATCTAAGACTGGAGGGGGGGACATTCGTAATTATATCATAACTCTAGTAAAAGCAGATAATCAAACAACCACATTGTATTCTTACTTCGAAAAGATATATATTTATTGGCGCAGCACATATATTATACAAAAGGGGTACAAGCAGGAGCGTGCTTCAAAGAAGCCTGCTTGATAAAAGGGTTAACTCTTGAGACTCTGCGAACAGATCTGTGAGTAATAAGGCACCCCACTTAACATAAGTGGTGAAAAATAACAAACTTATAAGTTTACATGTGCACATATAACCCCATAATATTAATGGATATATCTCGTAAAATATATCCAATGCTTAAAATTAGATTGCTTCACAGCTAAAACTACTGACAACAACACTGTTGTTTGTACTACCATTGTACTAGCACAATTTCCTGCACTGAATAGTACAGAGAAATTTTCATATCACAATACCCATAACTAGTATCACAGCTCACATACTCCGGCGGGGTCTAGGGTGTCCTATGTTACACTGACTGCACCCCCCCCCCCCTTTTCCTTGAAATTAAACAAAAAGTTACTTAGGGGCCACCTAGACCCTCTGCCTTAAAGCTATACATGGCAAGGAAGGTTTGTCTAGAGCTATTGACAGGTATCGAGTCAAAAACGTATGATTAGAGGCCCACAAATGTGTGGACGTAATATCTTCAACAGAAAAATTCTTAAGGAAACGCAAAGAGGCTGCCCACTTGCGTAAATCGTGGGCCCTACCCACAACGCCGGGATTACTCTCTTTAATGACCTCGACCAAGAGAGAAGCCAATCTACGTTTCAACAAGCGCTTACCCGTACTTGCACCCATAAAGCACCCTGGGGATTTAGAGGAGCTACTCTCAAATATTTGGTTAGAGCCTGCACTGGACATAAATTATGGTGCACCTTTTCCCTTTTCAACGCCGGTACCGTGAACTCTGAAAACACGTGTTTACTGTGCTCATTCTTGGCTATGAACCCTGGGGAAGGTGCAATGTGAATACACTCATTAAGCCTACCAAACGTGAGGCAATTAGGTGTGTTGCTCATCGCCGCCAGCTCAGATACTCTGTTCCCGGTGGCCAAAGCCATAAGGAATACTGCCCTTTTTTTAAAAGTAATGTAAAATCTGCAGTATTTTGGTACAGACGGGAATGAAGTAACGACAATGCTTTGTCCAGAGACCAAGTAGGCATGAGCTGACGAGGAGGTGGACGGAGTTTAAAACATGCCCTCATAAAACCTGTTTCCTCCGCGACTGGTATGGTGAGACCGGTAAGGTCCCGAAATGGCATTCTAATCGCTGTTAAGTGATTTTTTAACGTTACCACAGGTAAACGTTTCTGCTCGAACAGATAATTTAAATAATTAAAAACCAAAGCCACCGAGGGCACAGTTTGTTCTGTCCTAAGAATCCAAGAAGTAAAGGCTTGCCAATGCGATTGATACTGTTGTTTTGTAGATGGGTATATTGATTCATGAATTTATTGGTCACGTCTCTACCATACGGTGCTAGCCACTTGGCCTCCTGAATGTCCATAATGCAAAAGTCAGCGAGGTCGCTAGGTTGCCAATCGTGTCTAAATGGAAAAACCCGACCGGGAGGGACACCGGGTGCGGGCACCACGTTTTCAATTGCTGGTACCACAACTGCGCCGGCCACAGGGGCGCGATTATCGAGACCGCCCCGATAATCTCGTAGTTTGTTAACTACTTGGCACATTAGAGACGCGTCTGGCGGCGGAAACAGATAAATGGAACTCCATCTGTTCCAGTCTGTCACCAGGGCGTCTGGCCCACCTGCCGGCGTTATCGTCCGGCGGGTGAGGTACATTGGGAGTTTGTGAGTCTCCTCTGACGCAAACAGATCCACTTGTGGATGGTAAGGCTCCGCAATCATTTGGTCGAAAATGGTTTGCTTGAGCGCCCATTCTACTGTTGTGCTCTGTCTCCGAGACAGAGCGTCTGCCCAGACGTTTGCTACACCTGGGAGATAAGATGCGTGAAGATGAATGTCCAGCCTGTTGGCTAGAATAAAAATCTCTTCTGACACGTTTAGCAACTTCCGAGATCTCGTTGAACCTTGTTTCTGAATACAGTGAACCGCATTCAGATTGTCCATTCTGAAGGCCACCGACTTGCCCCGCAAAGTAGAGCCGTGAGCCTGAAGGAAAAACAAGGGGACTAGTAATTCTTTGACATTGATGTGGGAGATTTCTAAATGGGACCAAAGCCCTTGACCCTGGTGCCCTTGGTTTAACTGAAAACCCCAACCTATCGTTCCTGACGCATCCGTGTCTACCCATACCGTCGACGGAGGAGAGGTCCATGACATTACTGAGTGCAATATTTCCCTCTTCGCCCAGACCGCTAGTAAGTTGTGGATTAATTTTGGTATGGGCCATAATTTTTCCGCCGGCAATAGCGGAAAATATTTGTTGCCCTCCAATATTAAACGCTTTACTTTCAACCGGCCCAACATTACAGTTAGTTGAATCCAGTTGAGAGAGCCGACCAGAGACTCCCAGATTCTCTGTGTCGTAGTCAGACTGTGAAGGAACAGGAACAGTTTCCTGCAAAATCGGTTTCGATTATCCACACTCTGACTCAGAGTGAGAGCAGCTGTGTCCCAAACCAGCCCTATCCACTGAACTACTCGTGAGGGAACAAGGTTTGACTTTACCAGATTTACCTTGAACCCTAGAGTTTTGACATGATTTAATGTTATGTTGACATGATTTATGCATACTTGCTCCGTCTCTGCCACCACTAGCCAGTCGTCTAGGTACCACAAAATCCTGATCCCTTGTTTTAACAAGGGCATCAGGGCTTGCCGGACTAATTTCGTGAATAAGCGAGGTGCCAGGTTTAATCCAAACGGCATCCTCTGAAAAACATAATTTTGATGCCTGATCCGTAAGGCCAGAAATCGTTGAAATCTTTTGTTTACCGAGACGTGCCAATACGCGTCTATCAGGTCTAAAGAACACATCCATCCTCCCGGCGGAAGTGTTAGCCTTATTTGATGCACTGTCAACATCCTGAATGACACGTTGTGAATGTGAAGGTTCAGATAAGACAGGTCTACGACGGGTCTCATCTGAACACTGTCCCTTTTGGGTACCAGAAATAGCTTGGATGTGAAGACTGGGTAATTTTGAGGGACCGGGATGATGACATTCTTGGCGATCATTTCCTTGATCAGTGACTCCACCTCTAATGAAACTAGATTTACTGTTGTCGGCTGACGTAAACGAGGTCGCCGGAGCCACTGCCAGGTGATGCCTTTGCGTGCCACCATCCTTGCCCAAGTATTTAATGGCCATGCTTGGTGACACATTCGGAACGACCCAGTTAGCAGACAAGGGTTCGCCGGCTGTACTACCCTCGGATCCACCCGCCTTGAGATCGGCCCCGGGAGTGAGAGAGACTTTAGTTTTTTGATGGTGGTGGAGGTGGTGGTGGTGGACGCTTAGCCGACTGGCCGGCGTTGGCAGAAGACGGGCCCTGACCTGGTTTGTTATAGCCTCGTCCTTTCTGACCTGTAAACTTACCCTGTTTATACCTGTACTGACCTTGGGGGGAAGAGGACTTAGGTAGGTGAAAGGGCTTAGACCCCCCCGGGCTGCGCTTTTGCGACTGGCTTGGGTTTGGGAAAGTTAAAGGCAGGTTTCTTAGAAGGGGTGGGACTATGCTTAACCCTTGTCTAGCGGGGTGTTTTGGGCTCATTTGGGCATATTCAGGCCCTCCTGCATGATAAATCAAGCATCTGCATGATTTTTTTTTATTTAGCATAAAACTAGGCGCTAAAAGCTTCAAAATGAGACCAGAACGAGCTATGTAGCACTCGTGGTTCTCTTGCAGTGATGCCACGAACATGGGAGTTTAGCATATATCGGTATATTTTTCCCAGCTATGCTCACTACTGGCTACACTGCCGGCCTCTCGAAAACACAGGGAACATGAGTTAATGGGCGGCGGTAAGCCCTGGGAGTCGGCTGTCTGGCCCGCTGTGTTCCCGGCCATTTGCACTCGATTTTAACCCTTTAAAAGCCTTAATAATGCTCCTAACTTGCTGCAAATTGGTGCACGACTTAAGTCGAGCGCCGCCAATAAGGGGTTAAAGGCCTGAGCCATATTAAAAACAGTTCTCCACACATCAGGGGACATTAAAGAGGGAGTTAGCACCGGTGACATGACCACCTGGTTCGCAATTCGATCAGGAAGTTTCCTTACCAGGGACATCCGGAGATCTTGTCTCGCCCGTACCGCCTCAAGCAAGGCTGTGCGGATATCACCCAACGACTGAATCGACGTCTGAAGGAGCAGTCGCCGAGATAGTTCAACCGATTTCCTGGCATCCGCGTCCGCAATTGCCTGGGTAGATCTTAGCATCGATTTCGCCACTTGGTGCGTCACAATGTATTGGGAGAAAAGTCTATACGCTTTCCCCCGTAGCCTAAATTCCCGGTCTAGGTGAGTTGGGGAAGGTGTAGTGAAAGGGTCCTTGAGTTCACATAGATTGATTTTGGGGGCAGCTAAGAAAACAAACAAAGCAGATGGGACTCCGCCAGCCGAACACACTGGCATAGAGAACCAAGAATGACTGTCCTGAGGAATTTGGTGGGAGGATTTCGAGGTGAAGGTGGTAGCAAAGTTCTGAGCCTCTATTTCCCATTCCACCCAAGGTCCCGGGCCCAACTGCCCCACCTTCAACACTGGATTAGCGGCTGTGTCTGTGACAGTTTGCAAATCTAATTCTGGAGTGAGAGCTGACAGTGTTTTTATATCATTAAAACCATCATGCTTGGACCAGTCAGAAAACAGTTTTGAAGCTGAGGCAGGGGGCAGGGCAGGTGTAGCAGTATATACAAAATAGTCCTGGTGATAATAGTTAGGAATGGCCTTAACATTAACATCTAGTACATTACCCAAATTATCCAAGGCTCGTAACTTTTTAGATTTATTGCCTTGGATTACCCACTCTCGTGGCACTGGAAGTTCCCCTGACAAGGTGGGCTGTGCGACCTCTGGTTTAGTGGGGATCAATTGTACCCATGACTCGTCTGGACCGTATAATAGGGGCATCGCTACCTTTCTTAACGGTGCTTTATCTAAAGGGGGCGGATTCACATCCGTTACCACCCTTACACTAGAAGTAGTCAGTGCCGCCGAAGCAGGCCTAGCGACCACAGATGGTGATATAGAGGGAGGGTGAGGAATCTTAGTTAAGGCAATGGAAGTAATCAGAGGCCGAACATTGGAACCTGTCATGGAAGCTCCCAGGTCCACTGTAGGAGTCTCCGGCTGTTGGCCAAATTTTTTTGTTAGAGCATTAACCAATAACCCATCTATTTCTTCTGCCGTGATAAATTTAGTTGATGACGAACTCAGAGGTGAATCATTCCGATCCTGTGCGTCGTCTAAAACTGAACCCGACTCTTACACCTCCATGTCAGAGATTATAGACACCTCGTCTTTGTCATCTGGGTCACCGTGAGAGGATTCCGCCGAAGCCGGAATCCCGTCTTGTTGCCAAGTCAAGTCTGGAATGGATGATGGGATCGCCGCGTCCCGGTGGACATCAGCCACTGTTTGTGTATCTTGAGCCAGACGTGGGCTTTCAGTCCCTGGTCGAGAATACCGCCATACCCCCAGGCCTTGGCCTGCACCCCCTTGGGAGTCCGATACTCCCTCAATCATGGAGCCCCCACTTGACTCTGCTAGAGGACGATCACTGTCCACCGAACTCTCCAATTCTAAGGTTAGAATACTAATTGGTAAACTGTCTTTTGGTGCTGACACCACACTTGCCCCATTAGATTGGATACTAGATCTGTCGGGAGTAGAGGCATGAAGAGAGGCACTAGACTCCGGTGAACGCCGGGAGGCCTTTCGTTCATGCGAATCTTTCCTGGAAGATTTGTGGCTACGGTGTGACCTAGAACTGCCTTTGGACTTTGTAGACTTCTCACTATAACTACTTGTGGACCCCTCTGCCTTGCTCTTCTTACTCGCAGGCGAAGAAGAGAGACTAGGCGGCTGCTGTCTAAGAGGTGACCTGGACCTGGATCGCGCCCGTGACAAGGAGGCTGCCACCGGGGGCGTAGGTTCTCGCGGTCTCTTAGATGTGCCTGGGGCTGGAGAAAGTGTAATACCCTGTCCAGTCTCTGCCGACTTTCGTACAGTTACTCTAGAGGGACGTTTAGTGGGGGGGTGCTCAATTAGTAACTTATCCCAAAGAGTTACGTTATCGCATTGAAGTGACTTATGAGCCACTGTGATAGTATAAGTGGTCATCTGCTGCCTAACCTCCCGTAAAGCGACCGCTGCGGTCTTATCATTGTCTTGCAAAACTTTATGGCTTAATTGAGAGCAGAAGGTACAGTTCCGCATAACCCACAGACCCCTTGAGCGGTCGAGACATTTAACACATTTAATGCAAAGGGTGTGTGCAAAGATAGGGATACCTGAACAGGAGGGCGTAATGCACAAAGCAAAAACAGGGGCAAAGGTAGCCATGACAGAGACTGGTGGGAAACTTACTCCAGGTTCTCTATAGACCCGCCGGAACCCAGCTCTGGAAAAAAATAAAATTTCCAGGAATTAATGCTCATAAGGTTAACCCAACATGTTCGAACACAAGTGTTAAATAACCCGCCGGGTAACGAGACATAATACTCAATGACTACAGCTCGCTACGCGGTGGGGTTCATTAGTAAAGATTTCAGAATATCTTAACCTGTCCAAAAGATTTATGAATACCCTCTGACATGATATAAAGACCAGCATGGCGTTTATAACCGACTTAGTCTTCCCGGTGGTGTTTGTTTCAAGATTTTATTGAAAAAAAAAAACCTAAAAAGACGCCGGCCCCCGTATTATCTCGCAGATCAAAAACTAGGAAGCCTGACAAAAATACGAGATCTGACTTCTCCCGAAGTGTTCTTTTAGATCGCCGTATATTGAAGGCGGCGATACAAAACGTATCCCTCAATTGTCTGGTTAACTACACTGAATTGCAAATTCGTTATTCCCACCCTTCCAAGGAGCACCCGCTGGGTGTGAATTTAAGTTAAAAACGTTAACCCCAATTGTGCCCTAAATCGCCGTATGTTGAAGGCGGCGATACAAAATGCATCCCTCAATTGTCTGGTCAACTATGCTGAATTTTGCAAATTCGTTAATCCCACCCTTCCAAGGTGCACCCGCCGGGTGTGATTTTAAGTTTATAACGTTAACCCCAATTGTTCCTATCCCCACTTCTTTGCAAAAGATCGCCGGGGAGGAAAACCAAACAACAACAGCCTAGCTTTTACTGGCTTTTGCAAAACCGGGAAACTACACACAACACGTGTCCGCATGAACACTGTTAGATGGGTACAGCCATCCCGCCGGGATTCATAGGGAGCCTGAACACAGGCTCCACCACAGAGACGCAGTCCTGGAGAGCCTCAAACAACCACTCGCCGGGGAAAACAAGCCTTTTTTAAAACCACGCGTGGTTAAAACTCGGCAACCAGCCGGGTTTTTCACGGTGTAACCGAGAAAAACCCGCCGGAAAAGGCAACCCACCCCGTCCAGATTCCATCTGAACGCACCAAATAGACCGTGGAGTTAGCCAAAGCACAACTAACCCCGGGCCCACAAAATAGTCCGTGGAATTAGCCAATACACAACTAAACCAGGACACATAAATAGTCCGTGGAATTAGCCAATACACAACTAAACCAGGACACACATGACACAGTAGTACATATTTATAACATAAATCAATAACACTTGTACATGTGGCAAAGCTACTAGAGGCTGGCTAGGCCTAGGCAGACGGACATAAAAGTAAACATGTCGTAATATAAACAAAAAGCACTGAATTATATCACAACAGGAACCACCGTCAATACACCACTGTAGCAAACACTTCCGGCAAAGGGAAGAACTGACTCGGGACCCAGAAAAAACTTCACTAAGTGAAGAAAAATACGCTGGGAACGTCAGCAAAAACAAGCTACCTCATCAGAAAGATAAAAGGAAGCAATAATAACGCGTAATGAAAGCCGCCTGCATCACAAAGCTAGCTAAGTGTGAAAAAGTTCACATGTCCACAACAGGACTGTTATGCCCGGTCCAAATTGGAACGCGAGATATTCTGAGTGCATTGATTAACTCTCTAACTGGAGAAGTATACCTTTAACTTTAATAAAGAGACAACACGGCAGGAGAATAATTACACAGGCGACAAGTTAACATGGGTTTTATTCACTTTACAGCTGGTTCATGGAGGAGCAATATATTTAATTCTGGAACCTGAGATCATCAAAATGGCAACAATGGTAAATAGAGCATACAAATAATAATATGATTAGCAATTATAAGGCAAGAGTCGAACAATGGGTCCGGACTCAAATTAACAATAACTCCTCGGATACAATTATAGAGTATCAAAATAGTGGAGGCTTACCTCCCACTCAACTAGATCTGAAGCAAGATCTCAGCAAGGTAACAAGAGTGCAGTAATGGCAGATGTCGTCTGGATCATACTATGATGTCCCCGGCAATAGTGACGTTAACTGACTCTAAAGCAACAATGACCAAGTGGTCATCAACAATAAGGTGGGCTCTGAAAGGCTCACAAATGAACTGAATTCTACAGGTGTGCTAGATCTCACCTGGCAAGATTATTTATTCTAAAACTACTTGTGTGGGCAACTAGCAAGATGCGGAAGGCTGATACACAATCGTCGGGAGCTGAGATAGAGTGCGATCTATTCGAGTTATGAACCTGACAGAATGTTAAGTGAATGAGGCTAGAAGTTATACAAGGGAACAAGGTTACATGTAAAATAGGTGTGTATGTCATATGCTGTGGGTCTTATATAGGCGCGTCCCCTCTGACGGGCTATGGGAGACCAATAACCCGGGAATGTGCAGATATAAGGATCCCCTGATAGTTATGTCTAATGTGTCCCGGCAAGTGGGCAGATTAACGTCAATTTACGTAGAGAGAGGAAAGCCCTCTCGCAAGACGTTATTTAGTGAGAACCCCTGAAGATAACTTCAACCACTACCCTGAGACAACTCTATACCCATAAACCGTAATAAGGCACTTAAAGGAGAGCTGGAGTGAAAAGGTGCCGTAGATCGAGGGAGAATCCAGTGGTCCAGGAGGGCGGCTGGGGCGTGGCACTTCCGGATGTTGGTCCGGAATTAGGCTGTACTCCTATGTCCTTACAGCTCCTTGCTTCTCTGCGCCTACCACGGGAGGCACCCGGGTTCCTCTTGCACTCCGCGTGAGCAGGGACTTACTAAGAGTATGCCGGAGTTCTGCTACAGGGTTTGGTGGGGGGTTACGGCGACTAGCATAATGGTCTGTATAGAGTTGCAAGCAGTCTATCCAGTGACACTATGGTTAGTCTAAGGTTTGGGACAATTAAATTACTCCCTTGCAACTCCTCTGGAACCACAAGACTAAAACAGTAAATAGAGGCCAGTGAAGGTGGGGCCCAAAGTGGGTTGCACAATCTAGTCCTCTTCCTGAAGGGGGGAACCCGACCTGGTCGTCTCTAAGTACTGCACTATCCTTATAATCCCTTGAAAGGAACAAGACAGGAATCCTTATTCACTTGGTCTGGGCACAGCATCGAAGGCCAGGAAGGTGGGGCCCAAAGTGGGTTGCACAAGCTAATCCTCTTCCTGAAGGGGGGAACCCGACCTGGTCGTCTCCGATCACTGCACACAGCTTCAAGTGTGAACACCAGCTATTCTGGCTGCTTTTGTCTCTGGAACCACAAGACTAATACAGTAAATAGAGGCCAGTGAAGGTGGGGCCCAAAGTGGGTTGCACAATCTAGTCCTCTTCCTGAAGGGGGGAACCCGACCTGGTCGTCTCTAAGTACTGCACTATCCTTGTAATCCCTTGAAAGGAACAAGACAGGAATCCTTATTCACTTGGTCTGGGCACAGCATCGAAGGCCAGGAAGGTGGGGCCCAAAGTGGGTTGCACAAGCTAGTCCTCTTCCTGAAGGGGGGAACCCGACCTGGTCGTCTCCGATCACTGCACACAGCTTCAAGTGTGAACACCAGCTGTTCTGGCTGCTTTTACCCAGATAAAGAGATACCAAAGGCAAGCTTAGTTACTGATGTCCAGACTGGCTGAGTACTTGTGAATATTCTTGCCCAGACTTAAGGCGCCCGGCTTGAGAGGATCAAAGGCGCTGGGGTGGTATCTGCGCGTGGTGGTTAGGTCCTTGTAGTCCTGGGAGTGGTGCGCCTGGACTTTTGGCTGGCCCTTGTAGATGTAGCTGGAGGAAGATTCCTCAGGGCAGATCTGTACACATTATGGGGTGATGGCTTCCTGGTGGGAGAGGAAGCGGATGAGTTTCTTACAATGGATGATGACTTATTCTGGGGGTTAAGACTTATTGTTGGCTGGAAGGATAGGCAAGTTTTGGTTTATGAGTGACTTTAACCCGGGACAATGGTTTAGATTGAATGGATGCAAGAGCTTTAGGTTCCTTGATAGGGGATATGAAAGGCAATCTGGGGAAGAGAGGTTTTGGTTCTGAAAGAGCTTTAGGTTCTTTGATAGGGGATATGAAAGGTAATTTAGGAAACCACCTGGTACCACCTGTGGTTGTGTAGCTAGGTTGAGGAGTTACTGGGCTGGCTGATGGGGGTTTGTAATGGTTATCCCTGCGATGGTCATTTTCTTTGGCTCTGGTGGTTACAGAAATTGACTTGCCGTGGGTGACTGGTGTGGTCCACTCGGGACGGATGTGTCCCACTCGTTCCACCGTTATCTTGGCGATACGGGCAGGGGCAGGGTTGTCGCGGGTCTGGATGGCAGGGGGAAGGCTGTCCGAAGGCTTAGTTGGCTCTGTCGCATGGCTGTGACAAGCTGGAGATGCGGTAACACCGTTCCTAGACCGCATCTCAAGGACCACAAGGGTACACCCGAAATAGATGCCCCCAAATCACGACCCAAAATACACTGCACTGCGGGCAACCTGCCCAGGACACTCCTGCTACGCATATCCTAACCTTACTCAATACATCCCGGAGTAAACAAATGAGAAAAAACTCACTAGGGATGCAGCAAATGCGGAACCAGCGGAGCGTGGGGAGGCACGTCCGGGTCGGTTGAGCGCAGAGCAGAGAAGGAAGAATGACGCCTGAGTCAGCGTCTGGTCAAAGATCCACACAAGTACATCCACGATATTATGGAAAGCTTATTGAATAGTTATTCTTATTTTCTTTTTGTTTTTATTTTTTACAAAGTTTTTTCGTAGTGAGAACCCAATTTCATAATGACTGAACCATGAGTGAGGTTGCGTGCGCTCATGATGAAGGCTCCTCAAATTTTTTATGCTCTGCGCGGTAGATTCAAACTACGGCGGATGAGTGTTTGAAGAGGGTGCCTTATGTAATAGGCATACTCGTCAATGATGGAGGGGCCACTAATAAATACTAGCAAGTCAACCCACCCCAACTGGGCCGGCGGGGTAAACTGGTTCGTCACAGGGCGAGTCTTAATCAAAGACGGTTGCACAACCGTCCTCCCTCCGCCGGCCCTTGCACGACCGCCGGCAGGGAGGGTAGTGGTACACTATGTAGTAAAAAAGGAGGGGAAAACATAAGCCCAAGCACGCCAGCGCAGCGGTAGCCGGTCCGAGTACACAGACGGAGGGCCGGCGGGCCAAGGAACAAGGTAAAAAACAGTCAAGAGCACAGGACTACTAACCTGAGCCCAAAACAACCCCACACAAAACGAAATGACTCCGAGAACTCCAGGAAAGAGATGAAACTCGAACCTGAGATCACAGGACAAAAAAGGGAGGGAGGGAGGGGCATAATATAAATATCATATAATAACAGTGCCCCCCTAAACCCTAAGAACAACCCTAACGTGGATGACCACTAGGTATCAGTAATCCTTACCTTTTTGGAAGAAAGACTAAACCCTGAAGATAACACGGCCACAGCACGAGGGGAAGAGGCCCACGAGAGGGGCCCAGGAGCAGGCTCGAACACCAGAAGATCCCACACCACGTGTGACAATCCTTAAACTGGAGCGTCTGCTAAAAATGAAGAAACACATGGCCCCTAGGCCCAACACGCTGGACTGAAGACCTTCTGCGATGAAAAAACTAGCCTGGTAACTAGAAATAATCAACAGCTAAGGCGCGTAAAAACAAGAGAAAACACACACGTGGCGACTGACTTGGAGAACACGTAAGCGCCTAAACGTACCCTAATTTTAACACTTCCTGCGGGCAACCAATGGGTAGCCTGTGCTAGCTAGTCCTAAACCCTGTTCAATACAACTCAGATATATACAAATGAGCAAGGACTCACGAGAAACTGAGTGAACGACGAATGAAGCAGCGCAGGCGAGACACACCCGACTTGGTTGCGCGCGGGGAAGAGAAGGAGGTTATGGCCGCCCGGCGAGGAGCGGCTGGGTTGCCACAACGCAAGAAATCCACTGAAAGTGAAAAGCATGTTATAACATTGTTAAAGTTAAATTTGTCTTTTTCTTCTCTTATTTTTTACGAAGTTTTTTTGTAGCGGGTACCCGATCTATAGACGACTCCATAAGAGAAGTTGCGTTACACTTGTGAGGAATACTCTGTTCATCCCTGTGGCGGTAGATTCAAAACGGCTGACGCGGGTTTTGAATGGAGACTATTATATTAATAGGCAGATCGTCAATGATGGAGGGGCCACTATTAAATAGAATAGGGGTGGGAACGTGTTTAAAGTCAAGTGGCCCCACCTCTCCGTGAGGGAGGAGGTAAATGCTTAGAGAGCTCTGAAGAACACTGATTATATTAATAACGGCCGAAGAGTGAAAGAGAAACAACACTACAGCGTGCAGAGAGAGATAGTAGGGAGCTAGTAAGAGGAAGTGAATTGATGAGACAAAATGCTTTTGACTCTACCCTTAAGAGAAGTGCGGTTTGGCTTGAACCTCCTCACACATGCAAACAATACTCGATACATGGAGAGATCAGAAGATAGGCGTGCAATGGCCTCATCATGTGAGTTTTGGAGTGATTGTGTGGTGGGTCGTGGAAAACTAGTTGAATAACATAAGGTACAGTCATCAGAATGTGAGTGAATAGGGCTAGAGGTACAGTATAACATTGGTAGCAGACGGTGGTTCTAAATTCGTAATGAAGACTACAGTATATACGAGACATTAAAGCAAGCAAGTAGAGCGAAAAATAATACAAGAAACAAGGCTACTCGCTCCCATATACCAATTCCTGGATATAATGCCGAGACATATGATATCCAAACATACTTGAATATGGTCAGCCCGGTCTTAGACCTGGCCTACACGACAGACCGCGAAAAAATCGCCGTCCTACTCACTCACCTGGGCAAAGCAGTTTCCTTGGTGGCAGGCAAGGTCACTCCCGATCTCACATGGATCGCTTTCCGACAGATGGTTATAAATGCTGTCCAGCCATCCCTCGGATCTATAGTGGCCCTGTCGAACCTGGATGCCATCAAGTAATAGGTGAATTATACAAGGGGAGGAGGATTCCTAGCTCCCTGCCCCCAGAAGGAAAAGTGGGAGAGTAAAAGAGACAGAAATAAATGGCTAAGGTTGGGTAGAGGATGCCAAACCTCACTCTGGATAGGACCAGCCTTCACCCACATAATTATATTATATACAGTATATATGGAAATTATAATAAGTGCATTTGAAGTTAACTTTTCCCAACACGTTACTTATGCGCAGATGGCAAGACCTCCAAACTTTGTTGTTACTATATTACCACTGTTGCAAATAAAATTATAGGTTTAAGAAGAACTTTTCTAAATTTGCATGAGATAACATTTAAGACATAAACAATCATAAGATCATTATTATAATTTGCAAATCAGGTTTGGCATCCATATGATGATAACAAAAATGCATACTAGCCTACTGAGCCAAAGCCACTTATAAGGCTAAGAGACCAATGATATGTCGAGAGAGTGAAAGGTCAGAACATAAACAGGTCAGTTAAAGAACATTGAATCTGTGAATAGGCCTTATATAGGAGCGGAGTGGAGCAAAGTTAACGAGGGTCGGCAAAAGAAGATAAATTGTCAAGAAGATGGTCAAGCTGATATTGTAGTTTAGTAAGAAAATCGGAAATTTCGAGGTTTTGTCGTAAATGCTAAACGCACAGTGTGGTCCATGTTGAGAAAGAAGCAATGACAGATCGTGTCGCAAAGAGATGAAAGAACGCACTAGGGAAGCGATGTGATGTTCCGTTGAGGTCAAAGAATCCCTAATAATTATGAGGTAGGACAATAGACGATCAACCGCAATAGGTGCCAAGTGATTAATCGTTCTGTGAAGAGCTAACATCATCGCGGTCGATCAGAGGAAGGCATTCTTGTATGCATCAGGTGGTGGATAACAACAGGTGCAGGCAACATAAGCCAAGTTAATCAGAAGTCTCAATATCTATATGCGGGTCCTGAAGCGTCCGATCGACTGCCATTATGGAGACAGCTGCTCCCGATACTGGAGAGGAGACATTGTGGCGCAGAACAGAAGGTTTGGCAAGTTTAGTTGTCCATGGGGAATTAGTGGGTGAAGAGGTAGGGTCATGCGACCTCTTGCGGCAGGCAGACGGGTCATGGAGTTGTACGTGCGAACCGGAGATGCGGTATGTGACCAGGTCTGTATCCACTATATCATGTTGTCACTTAAAGTGATCCATCAGAGCAGCTGGAGAAAGAGTTGAACGCTTAACATGGTCAACACACACGCACGCAAGTTTGTGTGAGGAAAGCGGGACATCAGAGGGGGCGGTCCAATGAAAGAAGATCTCTAATTCTTTCGACCAAGTGCCAGTTGGAGAAGAGATATGATCGAGGAAGAACCGTTTACCACAATCATTACACCCACAGGAACTGTCTTGATCAGGTAACGACCAGAGGTCTGCAGGGGGTGCGAAGCTATAAAAAGATGCAACCGCCTGCTCAACATTGTTAAGGGTATCACTGTTACCACAGGCTGTAGCGTGGTTGGTAGAGCACTCGCCTGCAAACTGTGAGGTCGACAGTTCGAGTCTCGGGCCAGCCAGTGTCTTATTTGGCAGACGCCAGTGCTGTGGTGGATGGTGCGGTCTAACAATATGTGGCTAGTGTTCACTGAAGTCCCTGATCATAAGGGCCCTGCTATCAGTACCTCTTGATCAGAGACGCCAGGACTGGCATTGGGTGGAGGAGGGTCAGAAACAGTAGTCAAATTCTTGCTAGAGTTGTTAACCTGACAAGCGCGAAATAGACCTAGGGGCTAGGGTAGTTATTTGTGCATTTCTAGCCTTGGATTCTGACAGAATTCGTTATATTTACAATATAGAGCATTATTTGTTTTCGGTATGCTTTTATTTTACATATATGATGTATATATGAACCTTCAAGAGTGCTAAAATAAGTGGGAAAAGCATTTGGGTGGTGAAAAACGAAGATATTGACCACCCGGTCATAATCTCAGGCGAGAGAGAGCCACAGGCAACCCTCCTCTCTCGCTGTCTGTGAGGTAACTGAGACGAGCGGGGCGGCGGTGTGGGCCGGTGTCTGGGTGTTGCATAACAATCTTTTCTGCAACCCACTTGTGCTACATTATCGCGGGAGAGAAAAATAACCGATAAATGATGATAATAAGAGGAAAAATAGGTGATAATTGAGGAGGGGAGGGAGGGGGGAATAAGGTGGGGAAGGAGGGGAGGGGGGTGGGTGAGATTTACATGGATGAGTACTGGAGGGGAATTATCTCACCTAGAGACAAAATCCTTTGTTTTGATAGGCCCTTTTTTTTATGGAAGGCTTTTTTTATGGTCTTGCTTCCGTGAGGCCTATCGCGTTCCCTATAGGAAGCCTTCCGTGAGGCCTATTGCGCTTGCCGGGTTAACCAAAGGGGCAACCCGAGAAATATTGGTAGTGGCGAGCCACATGAACCACCCTTTTCAGAGGGAAATAACCCTCCTAGCTCAAGGGGATCACAAAGGCAGGGGTTTTCGCAGGGATCATCACCCAATTAGGGGGAGCTGCCCACCTTAAGGTGAGCGGTAGGCTGTAGCTGATCAATATAGGGTAAATACCCCTCCTACCGGCGACGCTGATGCATGGCATGGCATCATCATATTTTGTATACTTAAGTATCAAAAGTATTATATATACTGTATATATTTTCCTTTCCAGGAGCGTGACCAGCGAAGAAGATGGAAAAATAAGAAGAGAGAAGATGATGATGAAGATGATGATGAATTTTCATATTACAAAGATGAAGTAAAGTTTGGTGAAGTTGTATATGAACCTCTAAGCTTGGACACCGAGAAGCTCACCAGAAAAGTAAATGGTGGAGTAACAAAGGTATGGTAGGGTAGAGCAGCCCATTTGTACTTCCACACCTGGCCTTCAATTACTGGTAATTCTGGGAAATTCCCAATAGTTAAAGGCAAGATTAAAGGTTGTGTCTATTTACCCTTTTTGTCCTCATTGAGTCATACGCCCATCCTCGGAGTCCCCAGGGGACTAAAATGCCCCTATCAGACTGAACCCTGGTTTGGACACCTACAGTAAGTGGAGATGTGATAATAGGTTGATTGGTGAGACTATTCAATGTGTGCTTTGTTGTGTCAATGGTACCACTAGACTGGATGAGTGCATGTACTGTACTGTGCCGTTGTACAAGGGGAAGGGAAACTGGCAGGAGTGTTCAAGTTATAGAGGTATTAGTTTATTATAAGTTGTTGGAAAGCTGCATGGCAGGGTGTTGATAGAGAGGATAATAAAGGGTACAGAAGGTGCAATAGGAGAAGAGCAATGCAGTTTTAGGAGAGGAAGAGGGTGTATGGATCAGATTTGTGCAGTAAGACAAGAAGTATTTAGAGAAGCATAAAGAGATATTTTAGTTTTTTATGGATTTGGAAAAAGCGTATAATCGTGTGGATCGAGCAGCAATGTGGAAGGTGCTAAGGATTTATGAATTTGGAGGAAATTTGTTGAAAGCAGTCAAGAGTTTTTATGAAGAGAGCAGAGTGTGTATTAGAGTAGGAAATAATGAGTTAAGTGAATGGTTTGAGGTAAATGTAGGTCTGCGACAGGGTTGTGTAATGTCACCGTGGCTGTTTAATGCATATATGGATGGTGTGGTGAGGGAGGTGAAAATGAAAACTATGGGTAGAAGATTGGGTTTAGTAGGAAAGAATGGTATAGATTGGGATTTGAACCAGTTGCTGTTTGCTGATGACACAGCGTTGCTGGCGGATTTTGAAAAGAAACGGCAGCGAGTAGTCAAAGAGTTTGGTGTGGTATGTGGGAGGAGGAAGCTGAAGATGAACGTCAATAAAAGTAAAGTGATGGTGAGTAATAGAGGTGCTCGTAGGGTGAATCTAGATGTGCGGCTGGATGGGGAAATACTGGAACAAATGGAGTGTTATAAATATCTAGGAGGAATGATAAGCAGGGACGGAAATGGAGGTAAATCAGAGAGTATGTGAAGGAAAGAAATGATCCGAGCAATGGGAAGTATGTGGAAGTTGAGAAATCTCGGAATGAAAGCTAAAAGTGCAATGTATCAAGGGATAGTTGTACCAACAGTGGTGTATGGGGCTGAGACATGGGCTCTGAAGGCAAAGGAGAGAAGAAAGCTGGATGTGATGGAGATGAGCTGCTTGTAGGAGTGTATGTGGAGTAACTTGTAGGACAGATTGAGGAATGAAGAAATACGTAGGAGAGTGGGGCAGCAGGAACCTTTGTTGGCCAGAGTGGACAGAAGGCTGCTGTATTAGTATGGACATAGAGGGGTAGGAAGATCTCCTTTGAGATGGAGAGAATGTGTAGTACAAGCATTGAAAGATAGAGGAATTACTATAGATCAGGCAAGAGAAGTGGTGATAAATAGGAATAAATGGAGAATGCTAGTGAATAGATGAGTGAAAACACGGTCGTTTGGGAGAAGGGGTCGGGCGCCAGTTGGATTAGATAATAGTCCGTCAGGCGCCTGGCCCGGGGAGCTGGTATATATGAAGAATCTTGCATGGATGCGTGGTGGGCGGGCACTTTGGTGTGCTCCGCTGCATGTCTGCCTGCTGAGACCGGAACCGGTCAGGGGCCGGGGGAGTGCTGGAGTGCCCATAGTTGTTGTTGTTGTTATCGTTCCGTAGGCTGCCTGACCGAACAGCCCTGAGTCCCTAAGGAAAGCCATGGCCGAGATCGGGCTTTCCCACTGGGCTCTCAAGGAGTGTAGATTATGTTGTTGGCGTAAGGGATTGTGTGGAATGCAGTCTTCTATGATGTGTTTAATAGTATGGGGTGCTGTGTTGCATCTTGGACAGGCATCACCAACAAAGTCATCCAGTCTCTTCTGATAGCTCAAAAGAGCTGGATGGTGTCCACATCTCAGTCTGGCCAGGTGGATTCTGTCCTCGCGAGGAAGGGAAGACTCAGAAGGATAGATTTCGGGAGGTCGTGCATGCAGCTGCGTGTTGTCTTTGAGTGACTGGATGAAATGGCGAGTGATATGAGTATGGATGTGCTTCTGGAAGCTGGTTTGGGGTGGGCAGGGAGGGAGAGATGACAGTATTTGTGTGTGATACTGTGTGTTGGGTGTTGTTTTGATGTTCCTTGGTGTCTGTGGGTGTGCTGTCATGTAGTGTAGTGGATGGTGTTGGTTTTTGGAGGCTGCAGCCAGGAATTGAGTGTGCCTCATGTCCAGGTGGTCTTTGACTTTGAGGACTTTGGTTTCTTGATGTAGGTGTAGTAGCTGTGCAGCCTGTGATGATTTTTAGGGCTTTGTTTTGAATGGTCTGTAAGGTCTTGTGATGTGTTTCAGCTAGGTTAGAAGCCCAGGCAGGGCTTGCGTTTTCCATCACTGATCTTATATATTGTGGTGGTAGTTTCTTTGTTGTGTCCAAACTATGTGTGGGCAAGTGACCTGAGGGAGTTAAGTCTGGGTGTCAATTTTTTTTTTTTTTTTTTTTGTATATGTTGTCTGAATGTCATTAACCCTTTCGTGGACTGCAGGACACGATTGCGTCCTTACAGGGATACTTTAAACCTTTGTGTCCATCAGGGGTGTTTAGAAACCTTTAGTTTATTTACATCAACCTCTGCAGTTGTCTTTGAGTGAGTTGTGGGCAGAAAACTAATTTTGGAGAGGTAATTATGAGATTAAGATAATTCTATATCTGAATACTAAACGGCAACCCCCGGACCTGAAAGGGTTAAAGTATCATATGTTACGCCTAGGATTTTAGGTGTGTGTGTTAAGGGGGTGTTGTTTATGGTGCCCTTAGTGATCCCTGGTCTCTAGGTCTTCTACTGGGCAATCTAGATGTGTGTGATTTTTTTTTTCGGGCTTTGTCTCGAGTCGGCGACCCTCAGCTATGGGGTATGTGCCTGAGTATATACATACATACATATATCACTTTCAACCTTTCAGGGGACACTTGCTACAGGCAGCTTTGCATTTTGTCTCCTTCATGCACATAGGGAAAAAAAACTCTCCTCTCATATCACTGACCTGCCTGGTGAAAAAGCCTACACGGGGCTGTTCGGCCAGGCAGCCTAGGTAACGACTACTACTACTACTACTACTACCACTACCACTACCACTAGTCCACTACAAGCCTACATCTTTTCTATCCTAAATGACCTAGAGCAGTTAGTTCAACACCCTACCCTTATCTCGGACGGCCTTGGAGATCGGCCCAACATTCTTGATGTAATTTCTAACCTCTAATCCTTCTGCTTACACTGTAGATCTTCTCCCTCTGTTGGGCTTCTCCTATCACATCCTTATCTCTGTCACCTGTTCTGTCTCTCCAGTATAGCCTTCTGACCTCCCCCCCCCCCCCCCCCAGCCGGTGGTGCTTGTCGTATTTTGGCGCTGCCGACTGGGAGATTCTTCGACAGTACTTCTTATATTTTCTATGAAATAATTTTTGCTTCCGTGACCGGGGACCCTCAGAGAGTGCCGAACGCATTACTGAGGTAATCCTCTCGGGCTTGGAAGCATACCTCCCATCTTCTTTCTCTCAAACTAACTGACAAAAATCTTGATATCCTCACGCTTATTCTACTGCTGTCCGGAATATGGAGGAAGCTTTCAAACAGTACCGTCGCCTTCAAACTCAAGAATCTCGCCATAATGGTACCGTCGCCTTCAAACTCAAGAATCTCATACTTTTCTATGTTTCTGCTCGGAATCAAGCCAAATCTGTTCTTCGTCTCTACAAAAGAAAACAATCATCAATAATAAGTGCTCTGAACTTTCCAACTCTAGTTCTCCCCAAGCTTTCTGGCATCTAGCCAAAAACCTCTCCAACAATTTTACTTTATCAATCCCTCCTCTTTTCTACTCTGACGGCACCACCGTCAGACAAAGCTGAACGCTTCGCTCTAAATTTTGCTAAAAACTCCACCTTGGAAGGGTGAGGGCTGGTCCTATCCAGAGTGATTTTGGGCATACTCTACCCAACCTGTTTCTGTCAGTCTGATTTCTTTTACTACTTTTACTTCTAGGTGCTGGCGAGATCGCTTGATTGGGTGGCACTGCAAGGCGGGCTGCGGACGATTGGGGCATTGGCCCAGGGGTGCAAGCCAATGGGCTGATGATCCCCTCCCCCGCTGCCCTCTCAGAGACAGATCTCATCTCACCCTGGCCCCTTCGGGGGCCAGAGTATCTGGATGGCTAGACAGTCTGGGGAACTACAACAACTCCACTTTGGATGATTCTGGTGCTATTCCTCCCTCTCCTCCCCACTATCTCTTACTTATGCCTAATATCTTTGCTTTGTTTGCAAGTTTTACATTTTAATTTAAATCATAATTTCTTCTAAGGATGT
This sequence comes from Lithodes maja, assembly GCA_037953745.1. Classification (NCBI taxonomy): domain Eukaryota; kingdom Metazoa; phylum Arthropoda; class Malacostraca; order Decapoda; family Lithodidae; genus Lithodes; species Lithodes maja. Next base: position 13,158 of record JBAKBP010011116.1, on the reverse strand, counting down.
ACTTTCTGCCCTCTCTTTGCTTAATGCTAAGAAGGCGTACGAACCGGATGATATTCCTCCTGTTCTTCTAAAAAACTGTTCTTCCGTGCTGACTCCCTGCCTCGGAAAACTCTTACGTCTCTGTCTCTCCTCTTTACTTTACGTCTTTCCTTCTTGCTTGAAGTTTGCTCTCATTCATCCTGTCCCAAAGAAGGGTGACTGCTCTCAACCCTCCAACTATCGTCTCCTTTCTTGCATCTTTAAAGTTCTTGAAACTATTCTTACTTCAAAATTTCTTAAGCATTTATCTTCCCATAATCTACTTTCAGATTGCCAGTATGGTTTCCTTAAGGCCCAATCTACTGGTAAACTTCTTTCTTATCTTATTAACTCTTGGTCATCCTTGTTTCGGGACTTCGGTGAGACCTTGTCTATTCTTCTACACAAATTGAAAGCCTTCGATTGAGTCTGGCACAAATCTCTAATTTCTGTTACCCTCCTTTGGTTTCTATCCCTCCATCTGTGCCATTATCTCTAATTTCCTTTTCGGCTGTTCCATAGGTGCGGTTGTGGATGGTCATTGCTCACTTCCTCAACCTATCAACTCTGGTGTTCCTCAGGGCTCTGTCCTGTCTCCAGTTCTCTTTTTAATTTTCATTAATGATCTCCTCAACTGTACCTCTAGTCCTATCCACTCATATGCTGATGACTCTACCTCTCACTATTCAACTAGTTTTCCACAACGACCCAGCATGCAATCACTCCAAAACTCATGTAGCCCATAGCATGCCTATCTTATGATCTATCAACCATCTCTGATTGGATCAGAGAAAATATTGTTAGTTTCAATGCTTCCAAACCCAATTTCTCCTTCTCTCTACCCTTCAAGAACTTCCACACGTCTATCCCTTATATTTCAACAATACACAAACCAACCCTTCATCTTCTCTCAGTATTCTTGGTACAGTATTTTTTTTTCTCCCGATTTTTCTTGGAAAGATAAGATTACCACTCTTGCTAAAACAGCTTCCCAGAAGTTAGGTGTGCTCAAGCGTCTCTGTGGGTTCTTCACTCCCGCACAACTTCTTGCTCTGTATAGGGGCGCAGTTCGCCTTGTGTCGAGTACTGTTCACATGTGTGGGGAGGTTCCACTCATACCGCACTGTTTCTGTTTGTGTCTCAACTACACAGAGTAATCCAGCTAGCTCTCAGAAGCACCTCCTCCTCCTAACCATTTCGCTATACTAAACAAGCACACCACTCTTCTTTCCAATTCTAAAACAAAAAAAAATATATAATTTTGATCTCACTTTTTCAACTTTGGGGGAGACACATGTTACAGACAGCTTTGCCTTTTGTCTCTTTCATACACATTGAAAAATAATAAAAACAGAAAAAAGAAGAAAAGAACGCACCTTGGAAAAAATGAATACCGGTAGATAGAGGTCGAGAGAAAGTGAAAGGTTGATTGTGCTGAAAGTTTTGAGACCAAAATGGGGTGAAAAAAAAAAAATTATTAAATAAGCTAATGTTCCCCAGGGTGGCCTTCCTAGAGCACTTGGACCAGTGTGGTAGTGCGACTCCCATACATAAACAAAAAATAATTGGGATTGAAAATTTGGAGAACTAAAATGACGTCATCCTGCTTGCATGCTTTGTGTCACAGCTACCCTTCATGTTACTCCCTCACACACACACAGCCACAGTTGATGCTATCTTCATAGGCAGCTGTAGGAAAGGTATTTATGTAGAGATAAGGAGCTGTATCTCGTATTTGTAGACCTGGAAAATGTCTTTTATAGTGTTTCCTGAGATGTTTTGTAGAGGGCTAGGAGAAATCTTGGTGTAGAAGAAGATTGATGGAATACATACATACAAGTTTAAAGACCGTTTGGTTTCAGTCTCACGTCCTAAATGGCGGCTTTCCAGGTGGCCCTGTCAACGGCTGCCTCTGTTGTCAATTTTTTTTTTTTTTTTTGAGATCGGACCGGAGTACCTGATCCCACGTCATTCTAGGTCTAGCATTACGGGCAGCTCCCCCCACGTTCACATTCCGGCATTTCCTCACCCAGCTCTGATCATCCATTCTCTCTACGTGTCCAAACCAACCAAGTCGGCTCATGCACATCACTTCACTGACACTCCTAATGCCCAGACGCCTTCTTAATGATTTTAAAGATATACGAGCCTACAAGGATTATAAAACGTCAGTGAGAGTGCAAGGCATACTGAGCATGGAGTTTACAGTAAGTGTCGAGTCCACCAGGGCTTAGTGTTAAGCCCACTTATCTATGTGATGGTCCTGGAAGTAATGTTTAGGGATTTTAAACTGGTCTCCCTTAGGAACTGTTTTATTCAGATGACCTGGTTGTTGTTGTTGTTGTTGTTGTTCCCCAAGCTGCCTGGCCGAATAGCCTCAAGGCCCCGAGCAAGGCCAAGGCCATAACCGAGCGCCCCCATAGAACCCTCCCTGCCGACCACAATAAAGCTTGGGTGACCGAAGCCACTCCATGGCGGGGAGCGGAAGGGGAAAGAGCGGGGGTTTACTGTATTAACCTGTTACAGCAATAAAACAAGTGGAAACAGCGTTTGGATGGTCAAAATCGGCGATACAGGCCGATCCAGGTCTGGAGAGAGACTGTCGATCGATACTCTCTCTCTCTCTCTCTCTCTCTCTTGCACTCGCTTGGTAACAGTGATGACAATGCCCTGCTTGCAACTCGCTAATGTTAGCACGAAAATAGACCAATGAATCAGGGAATAACAGGGAAAATAGGTGATAATTGAAGGAGGGGGGGGGGGGGGAGAGGTGGTGAAGGAGGAGATGTGGAGGAGTGATATTTGGCATGGCCCAGAGAAAAAAAAAAAAAAAAAAAATAGGGTTCAAGTTTTTTTGGGGTGTTTTAAATGGATTTTTTTAGGCCCAGGATCTTAAGAGTCTTCCCGCAGTCGCCCGGGGAAACTCTTAAGAGTCTTCCCGCACTTGCCGGGTTAACCTATAGTAAATTCCAGTAAGGTGACAAATAAGTTTAATGGCTCTGTTTGATTTTACAATGCAATTTTTCAGTAGTTATACTAGTATGTTTTCAGTTTACAATACATGAGAGATACCTCAAAATGACGACACTTGGAAAATATAATTTAAGTTCAAGAAAAAGACCTTTTGAAAATGGGAATGACATCTAAGTAGGCCTATATGGGAGATTCATTAAAAATGGTAATGAAAATATTGTGAATAATTTAGGAATTGGTACATAATATACATATGAGATATTAGATTGTGTTCTTAGTAATATTAATACACAGACACACTCTGTGTGTCCAGGCATTTTGGCTCGAACGTCACTTGATTTTGGCCCTGTCACTCTTTCAAATATGGGGGAGGAACTCGCTATAGGCAGTTATGCCTTTTGCCTCCCTCAATCACATAGAAAAAGAAAAAAATATATACAATTGAACCAGTTTCTGCTGGTTGCGTCAGTGTTTGGCTGGGCTCTGCAACTGTATCCCTTGTATTTACAACAAAATAAGCAAAAATGAGGAGGGTACTACCAAACCGGCAAACCCTAATATCGAACGAAGATAAAATAATTGATGTCTAGTTTGTGATAAAGGATTAAATCCCATTCAATTTCAGAAAGATCACTGTATGTTTCTGCTTATTTCGTTTATGAAGGTGTAGGCTACATTGAGGTTTAATATGACCGTATAATCTCGACGCAAAGACCTTGACAATGATTCTTGAAATTCCCTAGAACTAACAGTAAACTATTAGTATCTGAAACATATGAGACAAAATATATATATATACACACCTCTTGAATGAATAGTAAGCAAAAATTAAGGCAGCTCTGTTGCTGCTTTCCTCGTCCTCCTAACTGTCTCTAACTAGCTCATGTCCGCGTGTCGCCAGTCAGACTGAGACTCTAACTGGCGCCAGGAGGACAGGATTGATGTAAACTCCTTGAAAACCGACGGCCAGCCCAGCCACGTCTCATACAGGTACTGAATGACAACGGTCACACAATGTACAGATGCGAAGTGATCTGGCAAGGTTATCAAAGCACAGTAGGGTCTCACATAGAACGAGAAATTGGTCGATAAACGAGGCCGTTCTATGTGATCGCGGCATTTTGGTGGCCCAATATGGTCAATGTTCACTGTAAGCGTAAATTTCCGTCAGGAGCGTACGATATTTTGTAAGTTTTGTACGATATTTCGGCGCTCTATATGAGAACTCCTCGGATTTGCCCTACTTTGATGGCGAAATCGTTCTATATGATCACATTCGTTCCTAACGAAAATTTTGGAACAATATTTTAGGTCGGTCGTTCTATAAGCGACTCGTTCTATGCGAACACGTTCTATGTGAGCCCCTACTGTACTCTAATAATTATTTGATATTTGCTTACTAGTTTGGTATTTCAAATGGCTATTAACCTGACAAGCGCTAAATAGACCTAGGGGCTAGGGTAGTTATTTGTGCATTTCTAGCCTTGGATTCTGACAGAATTCGTTATATTTACAATATAGAGCATTATTTGTTTTCGGTATGCTTTTATTTTACATATATGATGTATATATGAACCTTCAAGAGTGCTAAAATAAGTGGGAAAAGCATTTGGGTGGTGAAAAACGAAGATATTGGCCACCCGGTCATAATCTCAGGCGAGAGAGAAACACAGGCAACCCTCCTCTCTCGCTGTCTGTGAGGTAACTGAGACGAGCGGGGCGGTGTGGGCCGGTGTCTGGGTGTTACATAACGATCTTTTCTGCAACCCACTTGTGCTACATTATCGCGGGAGAGAAAAATAACCGATAAATGATGATAATAAGAGGGAAAATAGGTGATAATTGAGGAGGGGAGGGAGGGGGGAATAAGGTGGGGAAGGAGGGGAGGGGGGTGGGTGAGATTTACATGGATGAGTACTGGAGGGGAATTATCTCACCTAGAGACAAATTCCTTTGTTTTGATAGGCCCTTTTTTTTTTTGGAAAGCTTTTTTTATGGTCTTGCTTCCGTGAGGCCTATCGCGTTCCCTAGAGGAAGCCTTCCGTGAGGCCTATCGCGCTTGCCGGGTTAATGACCACAATTTAAAGCTTTACCTTGGATTTCGTCATTATTACCTGGTAGATACTTGGATTACCTCAGAATTACTTTAAATGAGGTGAGATTACGCTAATCTGAGGTAATTACCTTAAAAATGAGAGCCCTGGCCACAGCTACAAAGTAAAAAGACCTACCTGCAAGAACGATATCAGGAAGTATAGCTTCCCCTATAGATGTATTGACAATAGTGTTATGCCCTGTTTTTCTACAGGATTAACTTGGTCAGTGTGGGCTCTATCTGACTGGGTATATAAGGCTGCATGCACGATACAAGGTATGAGGAATAGAGAACACAAATAAACACGGTAACACGACACACGTTCACGTTTATTATAGTAAGTGAATAAAGAGCATGGAAAGATAGTAATTCTCGTACAAAACAAATAATAGAAGGGAACTGCTAGCATTAGTGGATCTGGATGGAGCCTAGTCTCCCACTTCCAACGTTCAGGTATACTCTTCTGATCACGGGTTTAGTTAGCAAGTTTTATTTTACTGGAAGACCTCAATATATTTATGTATTCAATTTCACTGATTAGATCTCTTACTGGCTGGTCGCGTGCCCAAGTAGCAGCTCACAGTTAGAATTAGACACGTGTATATTTTAGAACACGGAATCTCTAGTAACCTCATGGGGGTACTGATCTAAGGTATATATTCTTATGGCAGAAATACGTAGAACACAAATCAGTGGGCGAACGTTAGATATCACTAGGGTTTTAATATCTGAATAAGGTAATTACGAGAGTCAATGTCGCCTGTTAATTAATGAACACTGATACGCTTAGTATGTCCCAAATGGAATGGTTAAATATAAGTTTACACTGGGCAAGGTTATAGCCACTTCATAGAAAAGTTAATAAGTGAATGTCAAACTGGTACTATAACACTTAGTACTAGTAACATGTATCTTGAATAGTATTTGTGGGTCTGGTCCTAGTTATCTTGCTTCCGGTGATGTTGGGGGCTAACGACTGGTTCCTCGGCCGTCCAGGTGGTCCAAAATGTAGGAAGTTCTCAAGTCGGATCTCTTGACGATCGGTGCTGGCTACACACTTATATACCCACTAATTTGTGTGAAGGTTATAAGGTGCACGTTGGGACTTGTACATGGACAGCTCTTCTATTTAACTTCTGTCATGGAGTCTGCCGGCTCGGGAATCTCTCAACTCAGGAACAACACAAGGGCAGAGCTAGAGGTTAACTTCAGGGTAGTGACCACTGGTTGGTGTCTAACTTTCAACTGATTTGACTGGGGGCGGAAGCTAGGTTTATAGGCTCGGTTCGGGACCCTGTAGACAATAGAGATCTCGAGTCTGAGGGACCTATTTGAACTCTCAATAGATATGGGGACTAGGTAAGATGGTGATTACTGTTGTGGCACATGGCTATAGGAAGCCTTCAATTTGTGATATAACTGAGCCTTAGTAAAAGGTACTATTTTGGCTATACTGGAAGTATTTATGGGAGGAAGATTGGATCTACTTTGCGGGGAGGAGTGGGACAGCTGTGATAGGAGCGTCTCATATTGCTCAGTCTTCGTTCTATTGCATAGCTGAGGTGCTAATTTGACTACCTGCGTATGCAAAACAGTGTGGATGGGTTATTGTGGGTACAGAGAAGTGAGTAAGGGGGTTAGACATGCATGGTTAGTTCATTGATAGGAAGAATTCCTAGGCTACCTGGCAATGACCCGGAAGTCAAAACAGGGGTCAGGTACACCTCCGCGGGGGTGGGGGTCTCCCTCCTCGGGTGGGTAAAAAGGGGTAGCCGGGCGCTCTCCCTCTGGGATGGTCGTCCGGCGGCTGTGGCTAGGAGCTTGCCATATCACCAGTGTTTGTAATAACCCTCTGTTTATGAGACAGATGTGGGTGTTCTTAATATCAAAACCGAAGGTGCCTTGGCTAGCTGGGTGTAATCGGTAGACTGTAAATTGCATGGCTTGCTGGATGTGGTGGAGACTGGTTGCTCACTCTGCCACATTTATCTGGAAGTATGGCAATAGAAATTAATTACTGGCGAGGCGGCGAACCTCGCACCGACGACCATGGGGTGCAGGGTTGTGAATGGGTTGTGAGAAAATAGATGGCATGCAAGGGGTTAGTAAAGTTCTAATGTTGTTCTGGCCTACTAAGTGAAGGTAGGCTGGGTAGGAGTATATATATAAAAGGTTGGAGAGCGTTAGCAACGGAAAAATCAAGGATCTTCAAGAGGTATGAGAGAGAGGCTAGGTCGGACAAGAGTCGAGAAGCGCGGGTATCTTAATGAGAGGGGGGGAAGCTCAGGGGGCTACAGGGAAATTTGACCCTAAGGTCTCTGGGCGTGGGGGTGGCATTAGGCTACAATTGATATTGGAGTTTGAAAGGACAGTGAAAGTACGTTAGCTAAATGCTACCGGGGGATGCAAATACGGGGTGGTATATGAGTCTGGAAAAGATAGAATCATGTGGACTGTGGGGCGGTGGGGGAGAAGGAGGTTAACTGTAGGTGTGTGCTTGACTGTGGATAAAGTAGGGAAAAACATGGTGTATTATTACTCGTCAATACGAGGGGTTATGGACCTATTATGTGACACGATTTCTTGTACGTCTAGGTGTCCCTGGGAACTGCGTTTTCTATGAAATATATACCAAAGGAAAGCGGCAGTTCGTAGGGGTACTGCGTTATTGTTTCGAGGTACTATGATAGATACTGGTAACAAAGGTTATCTATACAATCTCTGGTTGGAGTAAGAATACGTTACAGCATGGTGGCTAACATCTGTAGTCATGGCTGTCTAAGTCTTATGGGGGCAATGGTTCTATATCTTGGTGTACCCGTGGGTATCTTAATTTCTTATGAGTCTGGACATGTGGTTTCTCTTTAACATCTACTTCTCGGATGCAAGAACATACATAGATATATGGCTGTCGGATTTGTTGGCGTTGGCTCAACTTAGGGACAGGGCATGGGTGTTTTTAATATGAATGTATATTCTCGTTCATCATCGTGTAGGTAGAATCGGGCGGGTAAGAGGTGTAGGACACGAAGTAATATGGCGTAGTGTGGACTGTGGATACGAAGGAGGTAAGTGGAAGACGTATGACAATTGTGGAAAAGTAAATGGAAAAAGGTGAACACAATGGCGGAAAAAGATACTTAAAACTAAGGATTGCATACATAAATGTTATGGGCGATGAGTCTTCAGAAACTTAGTCTGGCAAGACAAGGTATGTTAGGGAATGTTAACATTAATACTTAAACTAAGGATTGAATACATAGATGAATCGACGACGTTATAGTCGTCGTCCTAATAAGGTGATGAAAACTGGTTGATCTGCAATTGGCACAATACAACATTAGGACAGTGCCGCTATGCGTATCAACACTGGTGGCAGTTAATAAATTATTATAGAGACACTTAGTTACTAGAGGAACAATGCAAGGGGGCGACTGAGCACGGGTTACATATATCTATACTCGTCAGGGAAATTGATATACGAGGTCTAGGGACAGGCGTGGGTGTTTTAACTTCTAAGATATATAAAATCTACTTCTCGGATGTAAGAACATACATAGATATATGGCTGTCTGTTTTGTTGGCATTGGCTCAACCTGGGGACAGGGCATGGGTGTTTTTAATATGAATGTATATTCCTGTTCATCATCATTGTAGTTAGAAGTGTAGGACACGAGGGGGTAGTGTACGTGAGGTGTGGAAAATGGTCAGTTTAGAAGGGGTAGGTAGGTGCGGCCTGGAGCTGCTTAGCCCTGCGGGCTTGGGCCTGTCTGAATTGGCTGGCTCAGTCAGCTGGTCCTTTCGTTCTGTGGACCTTTCTTTCGGGTGTTACTGTGTGGTGTTCGTTCGCGGTTTCTGTGGTGGGCTTCTCGTTCTGGGGCATTTTAAATATAGTAGCAACAACGGCCAAGAACAAGGACAACAACATCTAACAACAACTACAGGTAGGGGTGGGAGTGGGCCAAGGGGTAGACATAGCCACACCCTGTCCCCCTCTCTCGCGCTCACACTCCAGCCGCTCAGCTGATCACACCGCCAGACGTACGATAAACAGTAAAAGGAAACTATGTATAGTGTGCGATATTGGATTCAACAAAAGGAGTACAACTTCACAATGTAGTAGTTGTAATGAAACAGTACACGATCGATGTAATTACGTTACTAGCAGAAAATGTAGGGAATTAGCTATAAAACATCCTATAAACATTTGTGAAATATGTGAATCACTCATAACACGAAAACAAAGGATCCTAAACTGTGTTAAGTGTAAAACTGTAGCTCACAATCATGAAGTGCATCTCTAAGAAGACCAACAGTGAAGAACGTGAATTCTTATGCAATAAGTGTGCCTTGCATTTATTACCGAATGTTAATGTAAATGAACCAAGTATTAACAACTCAGAATCCAGCCAGGACACATTCAAAGATGAATACAGAGTGTTTACCAACAAAGGGCTAGATCTAATCCACATTAACGCCAGATCAATGTACCATAAATTGTCAGAAATAAACGTGTTAGCTAATAAGTCCAAAGCTTCAATAATTGCAATTACAGAAACCTGGCTGGACTCCAGTATAAACGATGATGAAATAAACATTCAAGGTTTCAATATGGTTCGTAATGATCGCAATAGACATGGGGGAGGAGTACGTCTGTATGTAAAAAACAACCTCTCACACACACAACTAGGACCGACCTCCATGTAGAAAACCACGAAGCTCTGTGGATCGATTTACACCTGCCTAGGATAAAACCCATCACAATTGGAGTGTGCTATAGGCCACCAGACGACACACAATTCTTGACCAAATTTGAACGAACTTTGTAATTACTAAACCCCCGGAATGAATCTATTATACTAGGGGATTTTAACTTGTGTTACAAACAACGAAATAATAGGCTTGTATGAGAATATAGTCACATACTGACAATGCACAATCACAAACAACTCACCACAACCCCCACACGTATCTCTGAGAACACTGCTACAATATTAGATCATATAAATTGTAACATAGAGGAAAAAATATCACAATCAGGGGTTATACAGACGGGGATAAGTGATCACTTCGTCACATATTGCACACGGAAAACTCCAAAAATTACCCTAGAAAATCACAACGTCATTAACCCGGGAACTACGGGGAGACTCTTAACCTCTGAAGTGCGCATGGGGGTAATTGGAAACGTCCCCCTGTGCTGACGTATTTGAGGTGTTTCCGTCACTAAAATATTCTATCTATCTATCTATCTATTGCCTGACGCCGTGATCCCCGAAGGGGTGGCCACGAACGAACCGCCCCCATGCACCTCTGTCCCCAGTCAGTCGACGCCCCTCCCCCCAACCAGCACCGCCTTCGTTCATGTAGTTCCTCACTCCATCCTTCCACCTCATATTCGGTCTACCTCTCCCCCTCTGTCCCTCCACCTCGCTCTCGTACACCCTCTTAGTCATTCTCTCGCTTTCCATACGTTCCATATGGCCGAACCATCTCAAGTTGTTCCTTTTCACACTTTCCAGCACATCTACCTCCACACCACACCTCCTTCTTACTTCCTCATTAGTCTGTCTATCCCTCCATGTAACTCCGCACGCACTCCTTAAGTAATTCATTTCCACTGCTCTCACTCTTGGTCTGCGTCTCTCAACCAACGTCCATGCTTCGCTTCCATAAGTCAGTGTCGGGATTACCACACTGTCATGCAAGGACTTCTTCACTTCCATACTGACCACCCTATTTCTTGTTACTGCTTTTAGCATTCCTACAACCCTCTTCCCCTGTTGTACCCTCTCCCGCACCTCTTCATCCATAGTCCCATCTTTACTCAACACACTGCCCAGATACTTAAAAGAGTTGACGATCTCCATAGCCTGACAACTAAAATATTCATTGTGCCATTAATAGCATTAATACTTATCCATATGCGCCTATTATGGATTGATTATAAAGGTATTAACATGAAACAACAATAAAACGAGTGAAAACAGCGTTTGGATGGTCAAAATCGGAGATATAGCCCGCGAGTTGTATAATGTATGGGTGAGGCAAACTGCTTTCCCCGCCAATTTCCCCCAAGGCCACTGAGACACAGTCGATCGATACTCTCTCTCTCTCTCTTGCACTCGCTTGCCATCAGTGATGACAACACCCTGCTTGCAACTCGCTAATGTTAGCACGAAAATATACCTCAGAATAAGGGAATAACAGGGAAAATAGGTGATAACTGAAGGAGAGGAGGAAAGTGGGGAAGGAGGAGAGGTAGAGGACTGAGATTTTGCATGGCCCAGGGGCCAAAAAAAAAATAAAAAAATAAAAAAATAAAAATAAAAAAAATAAAAAAATTCGATGTCAAAAGTTGATTTTTTTTTTTCACTCACTCATAAGAGTCTCCCCGCAGTCCGCCGGGGGAACTCTTAAGAGTCTCCCCGCAGTTCCCGGGTTAAGAGTTCCCCCGGCGGACTGCGGGGAGACTCTTATGAGTGAGTAAAAAAAAAAATCAACTTTTGACATCGAAAAAAAAAAAATTATTTTTATTTTTTTATTTTTTTATTTTTTTTTTGGCCCCTGGGCCATGCAAAATCTCAGTGCTCTACCTACCCTCCTTCCCCACTTTCCTCCTCTCCTTCAGTTATCACCTATTTTCCCTGTTATTCCCTTATTCTGAGGTATATTTTCGTGCTAACATTAGCGAGTTGCAAGCAGGGTGTTGTCATCACTGATGGCAAGTGAGTGCAAGAGAGAGAGAGAGAGTATCGATCGACTGTGTCTCAGTGGCCTTGGGGGAAATTGGCGGGAAAGCAGTTTGCCTCACCCATACATTATACAACTCGCGGGCTATATCTCCGACTTTGACCATCCAAACGCTGTTTTCACTCGTTTTATTGTTGTTTCAGGTTAATACCTTTATAATCAACCCATAATAGGCGCATATGGATAAGTATTAATGCTATTAATGGCACAATGAATATTTTAGTGACGGAAACACCTCAAATACGTCAGCACAGGGGGACGTTTCCAATTACCCCCATGCGCACTTCAGAGGTTAAATCGAGGTCACTCAGAAACTACAACAAAGAAACATTCCTGGACATTTTATGGAATACAGATTGGTCTCCAGTTTTTGGAAATACAAACGTTAATGACGCATGGGATGGCTTCAGAACCATCATCACAAACATCCTAGACGAAATAGCTCCTCTGAAAGACATACGACTTAAAGCAAGGTCAGACCCATGGATCAACAATGACATACTACACCATCTGGAACATAGAGACAATCTGTTAAAAAAGCTAGTGAAACATAGACAGGATCAAGGTCTGAAACATGAGTTCAACAGGGCTAGGAATAAACTAAGCAGGAAAATTAAATCAGCGAAATCTAATTATTTCCACAGTAAGGCAGAGGAATATCAGAATAACCCCAAAAAACAATGGAGGCGCTTAAAAACAACAGGCTAGAGCAACAAGGCAAGGGATTCGTCTAACAGTAATATTAATTGCTCTCAACATTAACCCGTCAAGTGCCGGGAGACTCTTATGAGTTTTACTGGGCGACTGCGGGAAGACTTATGATCCTAGGCCTAAAAAAAACACATTTAAAACACCCCAGTAGCACTTGAAACTATTGTTTTTATTTTGTATTTTTATTTTATTTATTTATTTATTTTTGCCCCTTGGCCATGCCACATATCACTCCTCCACATCCCCTCCTTCCCCCTTTTCCCCCCCCCCCTTCAATTATCACCTATTTTCCCTGTTATTCCCTTATTCTGTGGTCTAATTTCGTGCTAACAATAGCGAGTTGCTAGCAGGGCGTGGTCATATGTGTTACCAAGCGTGAGAAAGAGCGAGAGATAAGGAGAGACACGTCAGTGTCTCTCCAGGCATCGTGAGGGGTGGAGCCAGGCTGGCTCACACTTGATGAATGTAATTCTCGCTCTCATTTCGCGATTTTGACCAGCCAAAAACTGGTTTCACTTGTTTTGTTGTTGTAACATGTTAATATCTTCATATTAAACGTAAAATAGGCGCATATGGATAAGTATTAATGATATTTATGGTAAAATAAC
>JBAKBP010011115.1:0-74092 GCA_037953745.1 Lithodes maja | reverse complement strand
GGTGATGACCTCCTCTTCCACCTGCGTCTCCTTCAACAGGTGGGAAAGGACGTCACCTTCCACTCCCGCCATGATGCCTCCCGTCTTGTTACCGTCCAAAACGAACTTCAGGCTACTGCTATGTCCTCTTTCGTCGATTGTTCTGGCACCCCCATCCCGGCTCAAAAAGATCAACGACTCAACTCCTGTACAGGGACTGTCCTGATCCCCGCTTCCATCCGTCTCGGGGGTCGTCCTTTCGCGGATTGCGCCGACCTCGTCAAGGACATCGTTGTCGCTCAAGACCACAAGGTGGTTAGTGTGGTGTGCTACACTATCCCTCCTCGCGACCTTCGCCGCCATCCCGCTAACATTGCCAAGATCTCTTTTGATGGACTTTCCCTTCCTGCCCATGTTATTGTCGGTGGTACTCGCCTCCCCGTGACTGCGTCTCTTCCCCGTCCACTCCAGTGTCGCAGCTGCTGGCGTTTCGGCCACCCGGCTAAGTTCTGCCGTACAGCCGCTGAGAGCCCACTCTGCCCGCGCTGTGCGCAGTCCGGACATGCCGTTGGCGAATGTCAGTCAACGTCCCAGTTCTGCCTTAATTGCCGCGGGTCTCATTCGGCCGACTCTAAGATTTGCCCCGTTCATCTGTTCGAGTCTGAGGTTGCTGTTCTCAAAGCGAGACACGGCCTTACGCTCACCGCAGCCCGCCAAGAGGCTCGTCGCTTGGGCTTCACCCCTCAGTCATTTTCCAAGACTCTGTCTCCTCCCTCCTCTTCTTTGCCTCCCTCTACCACGCCCCCCCCTTTTTCTGGTTCCTCGGTTCCTTCCACCGCCTCCGCTCCCTCCGTCCCCCCGGTCGCACCAGTTTCGTCATCTGCCTCCCTTCCTTCTACCGGTGCTTCTCCTGGATTTTCTCCTTCCTCCTCTTCAGTCTCCTCCGTTCGTCCTTCCGTCTCTTCCTTTTCTGTCCCTTTGTCTAACACTTTCTCTGTTCTCAGTCCTTCTCCTACTTCTGCCCCTTCCTCTTGCTCTCTTCCTTGTTCCTCCTCTTCTAGTCTCCCTCCACGCTCTCACCGTTCCAAGCCTCCCCCCCGTTCTCCGTCATCTTCCTCTTCTAGTCGCCCCAAATCTCCTACTCGCTCTAAACTTCCCTTCTCCTCTACCAAACGGGCTCCTGTGCTCCGTTCTTCCTCGCCCGCTTCCTCTTTTAAACGTAAGGGTGGTCTCCGTGATGTGCGGTGCTCAAGTCCCTGCGAGAAGAAGAAGAAGTCGCCTCCTTCTCCTTCTGTTTCCCTTTCTCCTCTCTCCGTCCAGTCTCCTCCTCCTCCCGTCCCTGCATCCCTAGATTTCTCCTACGAAACCCTACCTCAGATTGACGAATTTATCCGTTCTTCCCACCCACCACCTTCTACTGTTCACGCCGAAGTTCATCCTACCCCCTCTTCTCTCCCCCCTACCCCTCTCCCGCCTTTCCCTCTCCCGCCTTCCCCTGCCCCGTCCTCTTCCTCCACTCCCCCTTCTGGCCTTCCTCCGGGCCCTCCTCCTCTTCCTCCTCCTGACCCTCCCCCTCTTCCTTCTCCTGCCCTTACCCCCTCCTTCTCTTCCCACCCGCCGTCCGTCCTTCCTCCCTCTTCCGGCCCTCCTCCTTCCTCTCCTCTTTCTCTGTTAGACCTCCCTATGCCCCCCGGTTTCCAGTCTTCCCCTTCAACGTCTTCTCCAATTCCTGCTCTTATTTCCCATCGTTAGCCTCTCTTGGCTATATTTTCCACCCACGGTGTTACCTGTATTTTGTAAATATGTTGTATATAGTGTACGTCTTTTCTTCCCTCTTGTACGCGTCTTCTTTTTAATCTTTTTTGTCATTATAATGTCCATTTTACAATGGAACATTCGTAGTTTTGCAGCACATCGTGTTGATCTTCGTTACCTTATCTCTAGGTTTAGCCCACTTATTATTAGTTTACAAGAATCGCGTTTATCTAATGCCCCCTCCCCAATTCCTTTTTACTCCTATATAAGTTCTCCCCATTCCCAGTATGCTACTTGCCTCCTCGTACATCTTGATGTCCCAGTGTCTCAGTTAACTATCCGTACCTCTCTTAAATGCACGCTTGCCAGAGTGTTCCTTTCCCGCTGGCTTACAGTAGTTTCCATATACCTTTCCCCCTCGATCCCGCTCGATGTTCCAGAATTAAACAGGATCCTTTCTCTATTACCTCCACCTTTCCTCCTTTTAGGGGATTTTAATTGCAGGCATTCCCTGTGGGGTGACTCTACCGTTAATACACGGGGTCGTTCCCTTGAGGCTCTGATTCGTACACACGATTTATTTCTTTTAAACACTGGTTCCTCTACGCATTTTGATAGCGGCACCCGTACCTTCTCATGTATTGACTTGTCTCTGTGTTCCCCTACACTATCCTTGGATTTTACTTGGAAGGTCTTTAATGATTACTGTGCGACTGACCACTTCCCGATTGTCCTCTCCCCTACGTCTTACTCCCCAGTGCCACGCCCTCCCCGTTGGTGTTTCGATCGTGCCGACTGGACATCTTTCGCTGATCTCGCCGTTCCGTCTAATCCGACCCCTGCTTTCCCGGACCCTGATGCCATGCTTACCAGTTTCCTGATGTTTGTGCTCCATGCTGCCTATACTTGTATTCCACGCACTACTCGGAGTATGTCTTCTAAGTGTGTACCGTGGTGGACTGCTCAGTGCACTTCGGCTTTACGCAATAAAAGAGCCAAGTGGAAGAGTTTCCGTCGGAAAAAAGGCTCTCCATATGAGCGGGATGCGTATACTCTTTTCAAACAGGCTAATGCCGTCTTCCGTCGTACAATCCGCTCTGCTAAAAAATCTAGCTGGATGTCGTATGCCTCTACTATCAACGCAGATACACCTGTTCCGCAAGTCTGGGCTCGCGTCAGGAAGATTGCAGGGAAACATGCGCCTACGCCGGCCCCTGTCCTCCATACCAACACTGGCATTGTGGGCGATCCGTCTCTGGTGGCCAATATGTTGGGACAACATTTCAGTGATGTTAGCACTGGCTCCCATCTCCCGCCCTCCTTCCAGATGCATAAACGCCGTTCTGAACTTAGGCGACTTGACTTCGTCTTATCATCTGATCAGTTTTTCAATGCCCCCTTCTCCCGGGCTGAGCTTGAGTCTAGCCTGGGAGCCTGTAAGGATACATGTGAAGGCCCTGACGGTGTCCATTACTTGATGCTGAAGCACTTATCTCCACCTGCGCTTGGCTTTCTCTTGTCCATCTACAACCGTCTGTGGTCCACAGGCTTTTTTCCGGCTGGGTGGAGACATGCCATCCTTCTCCCATTCCTTAAGCCGGGTAAGTCGGGCCATGCACCAGCAGATTACCGTCCCATTGCCCTGGTCAGTTGTGTCGGCAAATTATTAGAACGCATGGTTCACTCCCGCTTAATGTGGCTCCTGGAATCAAGAAGCATCCTGTCACCTTTTCAATATGGCTTTCGCAAGGGCCGTAGTACTTTGGACCCATTATTGAGATTGGCGACTTCTATCCGCGATGCCTTTTCGGACACTAAGTCGGTTTTAGCTGTATTCTTCGATCTTGAAAAAGCGTATGATACTGCCTGGAAATACAACATCCTTCGTACCCTTTTACGTTCTGGTGTGTCTGGCAACATGGCGGTATTCTTGCAGAACTTTCTCCGTGATCGTACTTTCCGAGTCAAGCTTCAGAATACATTCTCACGAACATACCCCCAACACGACGGTGTCCCACAGGGTTGTGTTCTTAGTACCATCCTTTTTATCCTAGCTATTAATGGTATTATTTCTTCCCTCCCTCTTGGTGTCCGTGCTTCTTTGTATGTGGACGACTTCGCTATTTACGCTGTGGGTTTGGATATCGCTGCCCTACAACATCTCATGCAGCGGGCCATTGATGCAGCTGCGCAGTGGGCTACGGCCCATGGTTTTCGGTTTTCGCCCTCGAAATCTTGTGCCGTCGTCTTCACAAAACGCCATACAGTCCCGCATCCTGTTCTTACGTTGTATAACCGCCCTCTGCCTTACAGGTCCTCAGCTCCATTCTTGGGTCTCATTTTCGATACTCGGTTGACATGGTACCCGCACATTACTTCGTTACTGACCTCCACCACCCGACGGCTTCAACTCTTACAAACCCTTAGCCACTTGTCTTGGGGTGCGGACCGGACGACTCTTCTGCGCCTCCATACAACGCTTATTCTCTCCAAGATCGATTATGGCTGCCAGGTATATGCCTCCGCTGCGCGTACAAACCTTAAGCGCCTAGACTCCCTTCACCATCACGGTCTGCGCTTGTCGCTAGGGGCTTTTCGCTCTACTCCGGTTATTAGCCTTTATGCTGAGTCGGGTGTCCCACCGCTATCATCCAGGCGGGATAAACTGACCCTTCGATGTCATCTTCGCCTTCTGCAACACAGTTCGGCTGGTTTTCCTCCCACGGCTTGCGGCTTAGCCCCATCAGTGTCTGCTACTTCGTTCCCCGGTCGGGTCTCTGCTTTACTGGCCTCCTTCTCTTTTCCCATTCCATCGGTGCTACCCCTCCGACAGTCGGAGTTCCCCCCATGGCTACTCCCTCGCCCTACCGTTTGTACAGCTGCCCTCCCCCCCTCTAAGGCCTCTTCAACCCCACAGTTGCTTTATGCTCAGTTTACGGAACATCTGCTACGCCACTCTTCAGCCGTTCCAGTGTACACTGATGGTTCCAAGACCTCCGCCGGTACAGGGTTTGCGGTTGTGTTCCCGGACCGGACCTTCCAACGTCACATCCAATCATGTGCTAGTGTCTTTACGGCCGAATTATTTGCTATTTTATTTGCCCTACGTACTATTTTTTGTTCACACCTGCATACCTTTGTAATTTTTAGTGACTCACTTAGTGCTCTTCAGAGTATTCAGTCTCTTCCCGCTGTTAACCCCTTAGTGCTGGAGATTCAAGAATGGTTGTTCCGCATCGCTACTAAATTGAAGTCCCTGTCTTTCTGTTGGGTCCCGAGTCATGTTGGTGTGCCTGGCAATGAGCGGGTTGATTTTTTTCGCCCGGCTCTGCTATTACCTCTCACCGACTCGTGCCACGACGTATTCCTGCATCTGATTACTTCCCTCGTGTTACTCAATTACTACGTCAGCGCTGGCAGGACGAATGGACCTCCATGAGGGTGTCTGATGTCAAACTGCGTTCTGTCAAACCTTCCGTCCTCCCTTGGAAGTCTTCCTCTCATCGCAATCGTCGATGGGAGACCGCTCTAGCCCGTCTTCGGCTCGGCACACCAGGCTCACGCATGGTCATTTGATGTCCTGTGATGTCCCCACGCTCTGTCCTTGCTGCCATATTCCAGTGTCTGTCCAGCATCTCCTGATCGACTGTCCGCGTTTCTCCAATGCCCGACGCAGGCATTCCCCTTCATATCCTCCCTTAATCTCCCCCTTGTCTTAGCCGATTTGCTCGGAGAGTCCCCCACTTTCTCCCTCCCACATCTTATGCGGTTTCTCCTCCATACCCGTCTCCTTCAGCTTCTTTAATTAGTGTTTCCTAGTCTTCTTCTCCTCTACTCCGTCGTGCGCCCTGCCCCACAACACCTCCGATGTTTGTTTTTTTTCCCACAAAAGTTTCTTTTGGTGCCACATAGTCTTTTTAGGCTTGGTGCGAATCCCTATTTTAATAATAATTGCCTATAAACTTACGAAACTGAAAACAGCGCTATAACTGGTGTATGGCCAAATACGAAAGCAATTAGGCCTATGTGTATATTTTGCTAACGTGCTCTGTCTTCCTGTAATTTAAGCGAAACCGTATTTGCTATAAAAGGAAGAGCAACTGTGCGTATCATATCAGTTTTAATTATTATGCAAAGCATGTGTATGTAGTTGTACTTGACTTACGCAGTGTGTGTCTGTGTGTTTACGCTCTTATGTGAAATACTGTATGTGTATGTACGCGCCATACATACACCAAAATACTGTATGTATATGTACGCGCCATACATACACCAAATGCCTAGTGCCCACTTGCAAAGAGTACATTTGCTTACACAGGATGATATTACACCATCCGCTGTCAACTGAAGTGATGAAGGACTCAATTTATTGTTCTCTATCTATTTCTATCTCACTCATTCTTATTTTTGATCTCTCTCTCTCTCGCTCTCACACTCACACACACACACACACTCTCTCTCACATGAATTAAATTAATTAGAAAAAAGGCATCCTTAGATGTGACCCAACATTTCTTCACATACAATTGTGGTTAAAGAGTGGAATAGTTTACCAAGGGAGGGGGTCGACAGTAATATTATTGATACGTTTAAGAAAAGGCTGGACGATCATCTAATGAAGATTGGATTAATATGAATTAATTAGTAGGTATGTGTAATTTCCATTTCAAACTAATTTCATCCTAATACTATATAACAAATTTCCTTGTGGGCATTTCCTGACCCATAAGGTGAGGTGTGGTGGAGTGGTCATGCCCTGGACTGGTAATCCAATGGTCCCGGGTTCAAATCCCGATGTATCAATGGGAAGATATTATTGGGATGGAATTTGTGCTGTACCTAGTATCAGTGCATTACCACAAAGCCCACCGAAACGCAAAAAAATACCCTCATTGTACCCTGATCAAATAGCATTGTATGAATATTCTCATTTTCAAAATATGCTACAGGGGGGGCAATGCCTAGTGAGTTTATTGCTCAATAGGTAGCGTTCGTAGAGCGAGGGTCCGAGTCTAGGAAGTGAGACAGTGAAGCACTGGAGCGAAGCAGCTTCAGAGATGTGGCTGCCTCAAGCCGCGGGTGGGCAACCGTGCATCTTGCGAAGGCAAGATATCGGGGGCTGGTTGTATCCCAAAGTGCTTCACATGTCTCACTCCCTATACTGGAACGAGACCTCACGGGCTTCGCCGTTCAATGTATGGATGAATGTAAAGGCTCTCAGCCTATGCCCGAGAGGGAGTAGTTGGAATATAGAAAAAAAAAAAAAAATCATCCTATATTCCGGTACGGCATTTTAGCCGGAGGATGGGGAGAGAGCCTTCTACTTTTACTGTCCTATTCTTCCAATATAAACTGTCCCTGTCTAGTAGTATTAAGGCCGGATAACCTAGTTGGGACCGCAAGGTCTGTGTGGTCTGAGTATCTGTGTAATTCTGTGTAACTCATTTTGGGTCGTCCCCCACTTTAGTCTGGTGGAAGAAGCAGGAAGTCTGGGTCAAAACATTTCAATCAGTCGCCAACCTCGTTTCACTAAATGTGAGAAGGGATCAGGATGGAATTGGTAGAAGGATCCCATTAATCTCTTCTATACCATGGCGCCATATTGATTATATACTGGCTAACATTATGAATTATTATTTAGTACAGGAAGAACCCCTAGGAATCAAAGGAGTATATAAACTGTCTCAAATAACCTTTAGACTCTCACAGGTTGATGCCTAATATCCTAATCTCTTCTAAAGATGTACTTTCTACCCTCTCTGGGCTTAACCCGGGAGCTGCGGGGAGACTCTTAAGAGTTCCCCCGGCGGACTGCGGGAAGACTCTTGTGAGTAAGTAAAATAAAAAATCAACTTTTGACATCGAAAAAAAAAAAAATATATATTTTTATTTTTTTATGGCCCCTGGGCCATGCAAAATCTCAGTCCTCTACCTCCCCTCCTTCCCCCACTTTCCTCCTATCCTTCAGTTATCACCTATTTTCCCTATTATTCCCTTATTCTGAGGTATATTTTCGTGCTAACATTAGCGAGTTGCAAGCAGGGTGTTGTCATCACTGATGGCAATCGAGTGCAAGAGAGAGAGAGAGAGTATCGATCGACTGTGTCTCAGTGGCCTTGGGGGAAATTGGCGGGAAGGTAGCTTGCCTCACCCATACATTATACAACTCGCGGGCTATATCTCCGATTTTGACCATCCAAACGCTGTTTTCACTCGTTTTATTGTTGTTTCAGGTTAATACCTTTATAATCAACCCATAATAGGCGCATATGGATAATTATTAATGCTATTAATGGTACAATGAATATTTTAGTGACGGAAACACCTCAAATACGTCAGCACAGGGGGACGTTTTCAATTACCCCCATGCGCACTTCAGAGGTTAATACTAAGAAGGCGTACGGTCCGGACGGTGTTCCTCCTGTTGTACTTAAAAACTGTGCTTCCGTGCTGACCCCCTGCCTAGGCAAACTCTTTTGTCTCTGTCTCTCCTCTAACGTCTTCCCTTCTTGCTGGAAGTTTGCTCTCATTCAACCTGTCCCAAAGAAGGGTGACTGCTCTCAACCCTCCAACTATCGTCCAATTGCCCTCATCTCTTGTATATCTAAAGTTTTTGAAACTATTCTTGCTTCCAAATTTTTTAAGCATTTCTCTTCTCATAATCTGCTCTCAGATCGCCAGTATGGCTTCCTTAACCTGACAAGCGCTAAATAGACCTAGGGGCTAGGGTAGTTATTTGTGCATTTCTAGCCTTGGATTCTGACAGAATTCGTTATATTTACAATATAGAGCATTATTTGTTTTCGGTATGCTTTTATTTTACATATATGATGTATATATGAACCTTCAAGAGTGCTAAAATAAGTGGGAAAAGCATTTGGGTGGTGAAAAACGAAGATATTGGTCACCCGGTCATAATCTCAGGCGAGAAAGAGCCACAGGCAACCCTCCTCTCTCGCTGTCTGTGAGGTAACTGAGACGAGCGGGGCGGTGTGGGCCGGTGTCTGGGTGTTACATAACGATCTTTTCTGCAACCCACTTGTGCTACATTATCGCGGGAGAGAAAAATAACCGATAAATGATGATAATAAGAGGGAAAATAGGTGATAATTGAGGAGGGGAGGGAGGGGGGAATAAGGTGGGGAAGGAGGGGAGGGGGGTGGGTGAGATTTACATGGATGAGTACTGGAGGGGAATTATCTCACCTAGAGACAAATTCCTTTGTTTTGATAGGCCCTTTTTTTTTTTTTGGAAAGCTTTTTTTATGGTCTTGCTTCCGTGAGGCCTATCGCGTTCCCTATAGGAAGCCTTCCGTGAGGCCTATCGCGCTTGCCGGGTTAACCCTTGTCTAGCCGGGGGTTTTGGGCTTATTTGGGCATATTCAGGCCCTCCTGAATGATAAATCAAGTATCTGCATGAAAAGAAATGTATTCAGCAAAAAACTAGGCGCTAAAAGCTTAAAAATGAGACCAGAACGAGCTACGTGGCACTCGTGGTTCTCATACAGTGATACCAGTAACATGGGAGTTTAGCGTATAGCGGCATATTTTTCCCAGCTATGCTCACTACTGGCTACACTGCCGGCCTCTTGAGAACACAGGGAACATGAGTTAATGGGCGGCGGTAAGCCCTGGGAGTCGGCTGTCTGGCCCGCTGCGCTCCCGGCTATTTGCACTTGATTTTAACCCTTTAAAAGCCTTAATAATGCTCCTAACTTGCTGCAAATTGGAGGCGGACTTAAGTCCGCCCCCGATCTTTAAGGGTTAAGGGTCGCTCCACTGGTGATCTTCTTTCATATCTTGCTAACTCTTGGTCATCCAACTTTCGGGACTTCGGTGAGACTTTTTCTGTTGCACTAGACATATTGAAGGCCTTCGATAGAGTCTGGCACAAATATTTAATTTCCAAACTGCCTTCCTTCGGTTTCTGTCCCTCCATCTGTGCCTTTGTCTCTAATTTCCTTCCCGGCCGTTCCATAGCTGCGGTTGTGGACGGCCATCGCTCATTTCCTCATCCTATCAACTCCAGTGTTCCTCAGGGTTCTGTCCTATCTCCTATTCTCTTTCTAATTTTCATAAATGATCTTCTCAACTGTACATCCAGTCCCATCCATTCATATGCAGACGACTCTACTTTACACCACTCAATTACTTTTCCAGAACGCCCCAGCCAGCAGTCCCTCAAAAGTAAACTTAATGAAGCCATAAAATGCTTATCTTCTGATCTAGCTACTATTTCCAATTGGGGTAGAGAAAACCTTGTTGCATTTAATGCTTCCAAAACTCAATTTATCCATCTTACTACCCGTCAGGAACCTCCAGAGGGCTACCCCTTATTCTTCAACAATACAAAAATCAACCCTTCATCTTCCCTCAATGTTCTCGGTGTCTCTTTTATTTCTGCTCTCACTTGGAAAGACCATATTACCAGTCTCGCTAAGGCAGCCTCCCAGAAGCTGGGTGTGCTCAACCACCTCAAGGGGTTCTTTACCCCTGCACAGCTTCTTGCTCTGTACAGGGGCACAGTGCGTCCTTGTATTGAGTATTGTTCACATGTGTGGGGAGGATCCTCTCACACCGCACTCCTAGATAAAGTAATTATCTAGGAGTGCGGTCGTGAGAGGATCCTTCCCCACACACTGTGCACCAATACTCAATCCAAGCGCCGCAATGTTGCACCTCTCTCTCTATTATAACGCTACGACAATAATCAGTGTTCCGCGGAGCTTTCCCAGTGTGCACCACCTCCTCTACTTAGGGTACGTAGTACACACCTTGCAACACAATCCCACCCCTACTCTGTGCAACTCTCCAACCAAAGAGTGAAACGCTATTCTCAGACTTTCTTCTATTCAACTGCTGAGCTCTGGAACTCTCCCAGAATCAGTCTTTCCCTCTTCCTATGACTTAAATTGCTTCAAACTCTGTGTGTCCAGGCATTTCAGCTCGAACGTCCCTTGATTTCGGCCCTGTCACTCTTTAAAATCTGGGGGAGGCACTCGTTGCAGGCAGTTATGCCTTTTGCCTCCCTCATTCACATACAAAAAAAAAAAAAAAAAATCATCAGTAAACAGGATAAGGTTAGTAAACAGATAAACAGAATAATAGGAACAAATGACGCCATCGTATCTAAACCTGAACCTCTCCACCTCACAGCTACAATATATAATATATATAGACATATTCATAATGTAACAAGTTTTACTCGATTCACTGGAGGAGGTAGCTCTTTTATCCAAACTATAAACAAATATGACAACAGTAGAGCCAGGCGTGAGGCGTTTATTGGATCCCTGATGATGTGTTGACTGACTGAACTGACAACAACAACAACAACAACAATATATAACATTATCCTGTACCAATGTTACCATGTTATTACTATGGACCAGTAAGCTGGCAACTGGCATATAACTGACAACAACAACAACAACAACAACAATATATAACATTATACTGTACCACTGTTACAATGTTATTATTATGGACCAGTCAGGTGGCTACTGGCATATAACTGACATAGAAATAGACAGACGGCAACACCTGATATGTGTGTTGGTGACAGGATAAAAAAAAAAAAAAAAAGAGTACACAGGTTAACCCGTTCAGTACAGTATGTGTGCGTGAGTTGGGAAAGAGGAGAGGGGGTGGGTGGGTAAGGGATGGCAGGATAATGTTGGCATCTTAATTCAGTTTTACAGTATATAATGCTAAAGAGTAAATAACCAGAATTTTATATTATTTAAATAGAAAACATCAGATCTACCATGCATTAGCCAATCCGCACTGAAATATGTTGGTATTACTGACAGTTTATAGTTTGTAAGTGGCCTGTTAATCCGGTGGTTCAATGGTTCGATATCTGACAAGCGAGTCTCCATCAGGACGGATTACTATTCAGTGGCAGCTCAGGGTTCACTTGATCTGCATCTCAATGTTGGAAGGCAGGGAGAGAGGAATAATGAATCATGTGTAAAGGATTTAACTCTTCAGCACGATTACGTAATTTCTATCTTATTCTGGTTACCGTTAGACGATTTTCTTTGGCTTGTATTCTACCTCTAAGACTCAAAGGGGTATATACCATATCAATAAACTCTCCGAATAACGTAAGGTCCTTCTTGAACTGTGCAAAATCGTCTAGTTTTAATCAGAATTTAAGGTAAAATGACATCATCGTGCTGAAGGGGTTAAGGAGGAATTATTTGTACACAAATTATATAAACACGAAACTATAGAGCATGAGGCATTGTATGAATTGTCTAGCACATTTAAAAAAAGAGAGATCCTTAAGCAAGTGTCACACTATGACGATTTAAGTGCCGACACTCCACGACTTAAGGGTCGGGAGCAGGTCTTTGCCTACATCGCCACGTGCCGTGGGTGGGCGCCAACTCAAGAGAGCCGTCGGGAGAGGTCGTCAGGAGCCTCAGGAAAAGTTCGACATGCACAATTCTCATGAGCTGAGTCGGCGGCTAGTAAACTGACGGGACGGGCACGGTAGGCGGGTGGCGTCGGGCGGCATCCAGTAGGCATCAGACGGTACAAGGGTGTCGACCTGTCTGCGTCAGACGCCGCTTATAAGGTAGGTCGCCTCAGAGAGCGACCTGGTAACACCCAGGCGGCGTCATAGGGGGAGGGCATACCGTGAGTCCGCGACCTGGCAACGTCGCACGGGACATCGTTGATAGATGTTTTTTTTTTTTTTTTTTTTTTTTTGACCTTGATGGAGGTCTAGCGAGGAAACTAAAACATAAATTAATATATAAATAAATAGACCCCAAAAATCACCACTGTCCCCTTAATCCGATCCCATCAACGAGTGACTATCTATAAACCTATCTATAGGACCCCAATGGAAATACGCCTAACGGCCTTATTGGGCTATCCTTAGTTGGAATTATGCAAAGCTGGTACATGTCATATTTGTAACATACTATGTGGTACTAACTCTGTAAATTGCTAACTGAATAAATATTATTAGGGGTTCGTCCCCTACGGGGAACCCCTATTGTAATCATTAAACCTGGAATTTCATCCAAATGTTTCTTACGCGCCGGTTTCGACGTAATAACTCCAGAACCGCTTTTTGGATCGGGATCAAACTTTCACAAGAGGTGCGTTTTTGTATTGGGCAACTTTTGATATGCTAAACATCCGGCATGGTGGCCAAACAGGTCCGTGGCAGCCGATTTCCCGAAAAACTTGACGCTTAACCTAACAAGTGCGCACGGGGGTAATTGAAAACGTCCCCCTGTGCTGACGTATTTGAGGTGTTTCCGTCACTAAAATATTCATTGTACCATTAATAGCATTAATAATTATCCATATGCGCCTATTATGGGTTGATTATAAAGGTATTAACCTGAAACAACAATAAAACGAGTGAAAACAGCGTTTGGATGGTCAAAATCGGAGATATAGCCCGCGAGTTGTATAATGTATGGGTGAGGCAAGCTACCTTCCCGCCAATTTCCCCCAAGGCCACTGAGACACAGTCGATCGATATTCTCTCTCTCTCTCTTGCACTCGATTGCCATCAGTGATGACAACACCCTGCTTGCAACTCGCTAATGTTAGCACGAAAATATACCTCAGAATAAGGGAATAATAGGGAAAATAGGTGATAACTGAGGGATAGGAGGAAAGTGGGGAAGGAGGGGAGGTAGAGGACTGAGATTTTGCATGGCCCAGGGGCCAAACAAAAATAAAAAAATAAAAAATAAAAATAAATTTTTTTTTTTTTTTTTCGATGTCAAAAGTTGATTTTTAATTTTACTTACTCAGGAGAGTCTTCCCGCAGTCCGCCGGGGGAACTCTTAAGAGTCTTCCCGCAGCTCCCGGGTTAAATACCGTCTCTCCCACTCACAGGAAACGACTGGGCTTTGGCATACGCACTCCCCTACTAATGCTCCGCAAATTTTATAGAGAAGGTTTTGCTTTTGCACGTGGGTTTTTTTCCGGCAATCTTGAAAAAAACTCTAATTCCACTTAAAATTCCACATCTTGAAAACTACGCCGATGATCAGAGCCATGCTTGCGTAGTTGGGTGAGGCTCGCGATTCCGAACGTTTTGATACCAACAAAATATAAATGGGTGGAATAGTTTGGCCGCAGCATTGAAAACTGTATTCTTAAATTACTTTAAAACCGAATTCGCTACCACACACAAAGTTTACCGTCTACAGTCTATAGGCTTCCACGCATCCCCCAGTTTTGCTTAATAACATAATCTCTTTATTATTCAGTCCTAACTTTTGTTTTTTTATTTAACTCTCTCAAAACCGTTGAGTCCCTACGAATTCCAGCAATTATTTAGCCAACCTACCTATACATACCTACCCTACCAAATAATAATGATAAATTCAAATTTATTTTTGGTGAATGACAGAGTATTGGCTAAGGTTTTTAACAATTCCTCCCTTTGCCAAATGCTTAGTTTAATAACAATGATATGGACCTTTAAAGTTTTGGCAATTGCCCGTGTGACTCGTATTTTAACCCTCCTAAAGTGTTACCACGAAATACCGCTAGATCCTTTCTCAAAAGTCGCTAGCATGTTGCTACATGTCAAACAATGTTAGAATAATGCTGCAATTTCTAAAGAGTTTTGGTTTGTTTGTTTTGCAAATTTTACAATGTAATATGACTAGAATGTCTGACATTTTTAAATTATCCCTAGTAAATCTCTCTAGATATGAAAAAATGGCTGCTAAATTGAAGTAAATAGCTCTACATCTAGCGGTAATATCTAGCGATACAACTGGCAACACTGCCTAGCCCTTCCCTCCTATCTTCTACCTCCCTCATATGTATCAACTACCACTCTAGTGAACTTTCGGTATTTAGTTTATTCAGCTTAATACTATTTATCCACATAAAATAGAAACCTATCACGATTGTTGTCTAATACAACCATAGACCATACAATACAACCATATATTCCAGATCCAAACTATCAATGACGAGCCCACTAATTTCAAGATATGGCATAGAGGTGACTACAGAGAGATTAACCTAATTTTGGAGGATATTGATTGGGATTTTGAATTTGCCCACCTCAATGTTAATCTAATGTTTTCTCGTTTTACAGACATACTTATGCCCTTAACCCGGGAGCTGCGGGGAGACTCTTAAGAGTTCCCCCGGCGGACTGCGGGAAGACTCTTGTGAGTAAGTAAAATAAAAAATCAACTTTTGACATCGAAAAAAAAAAAAAATAATATTTTTATTTTTTTATTTTTTTATTTTTTTTTGGCCCCTGGGCCATGCAAAATCTCAGTCCTCTACCTCCCCTCCTTCCCCACTTTCCTCCTATCCTTCAGTTATCACCTATTTTCCCTATTATTCCCTTATTCTGAGGTATATTTTCGTGCTAACATTAGCGAGTTGCAAGCAGGGTGTTGTCATCACTGATGGCAAGCGAGTGCAAGAGAGAGAGAGAGAGTATCGATCGACTGTGTCACAGTGGCCTTGGGGGAAATTGGCGGGAAAGTAGCTTGCCTCACCCATACATTATACAACTCGCGGGCTATATCTCTGATTTTGACCATCCAAACGCTGTTTTCACTCGTTTTATTGTTGTTTCAGGTTAATACCTTTATAATTAACCCATAATAGGCGCATATGGATAATTATTAATGCTATTAATGGTACAATGAATATTTTAGTGACGGAAACACCTCAAATACGTCAGCACAGGGGGACGTTTTCAATTACCCCCATGCGCACTTGTTAGGTTAATTAACCGTTTTATCCCGACAAAGAGTTTCAATAACTTTTCTTGTCCTCCATGGCCTGTCAGACCCCCTATATTATTAAAAAATACCAGACATAACTTTTGGACTAATTATAAAGAAACTCGTACACAGTTTGGTCGTAACTCTAACCAGGCAAAGGACGCCCTGGATCAGTTTTTAGATATTAATTATCATTACAAAAATTATGCCATCCATAGTCAGTCCAGGTATGAGGCTTCACTGATTGACCATCTCACAACCAACTCTAAAATATTCCATTCTTATATCCGGAAAAAGAAGGTGGGTAGACCCAGTATTGGTCCACTCAAGTCTTCCACAGGTAACATCATTCACGATGCAGGGGCTATGGCTGAACTATTTGTGTCTTCCTTTGCCAGTGTTTTTTCAACATCTGCTCCCACCTCCCCTGCCTCACATCAGGTAACAGACAGTATAATTCCAGATATCAATATTAATCTTAATGATGTTATATCTGTTCTCAACAAACTTGATACGTCCTCATCGATGGGTCCAGACGGTATCCACGCCCACCTACTCAAATCCTGTGTCTATACCCTTGCATATCCTCTTTTGCTGATATACCGTGCCTCATTGGTCTCTGGAACCCTCCCTTCTGCCTGGAAGAGTTCCTCAGTTGTGCCCATTTTTAAAAAGGGTTCTCGCTACAATCCACTAATGTATAGACCAATCTCTCTAACTTCCATCTGTTCAAAGTCCCTGGAACGTATTATAACTAAATTTATCTATGAATATCTTGACTCTAACAATCTTCTCAATAAGGACCAATTTGGATTCAGACCAGGCAGATCATCCGAGGACCAACTCCTTCTAACTTACAAGGACATCACCAAATGGATGGACCAGGGTTATAATGTTGACTTGATTCTGTTTGACTATTCCAAGGCCTTTGACGTGGTTAATCATGACATTCTGATCACCAAACTTTATAGCTTGGGAATTAGGGGTAGGGTACTGGACTGGATTAGGGACTTTCTCCATAACCGTATTATGCATGTCAAAGTAAATAATCATTTTAGTTCTTTCAGGGATGTGCTTAGCGGAGTTCCTCAAGGCTCTGTCCTTGGTCCCCTGCTTTTCCTCATATTTATCAATTATATTACTCGTAATATTAATTCGTCTACCAAAATATATGCTGATGATTTGAAACTATGTAAAAATCAAATATGATAACCTCTTAAATTTTCTTAATTGTATGTTTGCTTGCCAGTCTGATATAGACGTGCTTGCTAAGGTCTCTAAATCCTGGGGCCTAACGATGAACCCAGATAAATGTGTCCACCTAAGATTTTGTAGGAAAGAAATTGATTGGGATGACCTGGGTCATTCTGGCAGATACTATCTTGACAACTTTTTAATCCCTATTAGAGACTCTGCATCCGATCTAGGAATTTTAATCGACTCCTCCCTTAAGTTTCATACACACATCTCTAATATTGTCCACAAGGCTGGAGGACTCGCCCATAGTATCCTAAGGGCAACTGTCAACCGGGATGCCTCCTTTATGATGCCACTATTTATTTCCCATATTCGTCCCATATTAGAATATTCTTCCTCTCTGTGGAACCTTGGGTATTTGGGGGACCTAAGACTACTGGAGTCTGTTCAGAGACGCTGGACTAAATCTATTGGGGGTCTCGAGAATCTTGATTATGGTGAGAGATTGAGGATATTAAACCTATTTTCCATTAAGGGTAGACTTCTTAGGCATGACATAATTAAGTACTGGCAAATATTTCACGGTCTGCTCAATTACTCCTGAAGATGTTTTTGATCGTCCCCAATATTTTGCAACCAGGGGTCACCCATATAAAATTGCTCACTCGAGATGCCAGCTTGAAATAAGAAAAAGATTTTTTAATCTTAGATATGTGTCTCTGTGGAACTCTTTGCCCACAGAATTGGTATCCCTGACTAACCTATTATCTTTCAAGGCTGCCCTTTCCGACTATCTTGCAGGAGTTTTATATGAATATTCTTGATTTTGTTCTCGATGTCACACCTTCTGGCCTCCTCAACCACTTATACTTGTACAGTGCCTTGTTTGTTAACGTAGCTGCTTATGATGCACTTTCCAGTCCATAGATTTCTATACTCCCTGTTTTTACTATAAATTATAAATTATCTTTGGGCTGGCGCATCAGCAGTGTGTGGCTTCCGTGGACCCTGACCTACCACTTAGCTCTGGGGTCTGGGAAGCCCACCAGGTAAGAATAATGCTATTACATATTATTTGAACATGAGGTCGAATTTAGCAGTTGTGTTTACCTTGAACAGTAATTGACACTCTGAGACCGAACCGAAAGCTTCTCTTGCCGTGTACTACTCAAAGAAAGCAGGGGCACTTAACCTCTGAAGTGCGCACGGGGGTAAATGAAAACGTCCCCCTGTGCTGACGTATTTGAGGTTTTTCGTCACTAAAATATTCATTGTACCATTAATAGCATTAATAATTATCCATATGCGCCTATTATGGGTTGATTATAAAGGTATTAACCTGAAACAACAATAAAACGAGTGAAAACAGCGTTTGGATGGTCAAAATCGGAGATATAGCCCGCGAGTTGTATAATCTATGGGTGAGGCAAACTCCTTTCCCGCCAATTTCCCCCAAGGCCACTGAGACACAGTCGATCGATACTCTCTCTCTCTCTCTTGCACTCGATGGCCATCAGTGATGACAACACCCTGCTTGCAACTCGCTAATGTTAGCACGAAAATATACCTCAGAATAAGGGAATAATAGGGAAAATAGGTGATAACTGAGGAATAGGAGGAAAGTGGGGAAGGAGGGGAGGTAGAGGACTGAGATTTTGCATGGCCCAGGGGCCAAAAAAAAAAAAAAAAAAAAAAAAAAAATTTTTTTTTTTCGATGTAAAAAGTTGATTTTTAGTTTTACTTACTCCAGAGAGTCTTCCCGCAGTCCGCCGGCCGAACTCTAAAGAGTCTTCCCGCAGTTCCCGGGTTAAACCAAGTCAGAGATGCAGAGGTAACTTTCACAATGCATTATAACCCTAGACAGACACCAATATACCACTAAATCAGACAAATATCACTACAAAAAAGATAGGAAAATATTAGGTAAATCTACAGTTATACTACCCCTCCCCCACTACCCCCACCACCTCCCCCCTTCAAAACACGCCTTTTAGCGTATTTTTGGATGGTTCAGCAGACGCGGAAACTGGAAAAAAACGTATTTTGATAAAAAATTATCACCAACCAGATACCGGTACTAGTTTTTCAGGTAATTTGTTGTTTTTCATGTTTTCTTTGATATACAGTGTTGTTTAATACCGAGGACCGTCGCATTTTAGTATTTGTAACATTAGCCTAACCTAACCGAAAAGTAACCTGTCATCGTCATCGCGACGGTCTAAACTCCCCCTCCCGTTCCCTGTTTATGGGTGCGCGACGGTCTAAACCCTGCTCACGTTCCCTGTTTATGGGTTCGCGAAGGTTTGTAATACTTCAATGTATCTATTTCAAGTCAAATATACATTTCCGCGCATCATCAAAGCATACTAAGTCTACTATTAACCCTTAACCCTCCGGCCCCGGCTATGTATTATATATATATTCCTCGAAATCCGGGTGTTTTGGCCGAAAAACGTCTAGGCTAGGCTACCGTATATTCGTTAATCAGACTGCTTCCCGCATTCCCGCGCATCCCCAAGCCTAGCTGTGTTATTTACCTGTAGAATGGCATTAAGTAGAGCTCTCTAAGTCAACTGGGTGAGCTGTGATGATGATTTCATTGGAGATAACTTTATGGCCAAACCAGCCACTTTACACCACTTTTCGATACTGAACAACAACATACAGGCACACACGAACAAGCGACGCTCTCCTTCTTGTGGCCGGAGATGCGGAGCGTCGGTCCAGCCGGCTGTTGTTTACATGCGTCGGACCGAGGCGTCGGACCGACGCCTCGCACACGAAGCTCACAGGCTTTCAACCACTGGTACTATGTAGTACCACCCGGGTTCCTGGGGCCAAAAAATAATGGTACACGTGAGTACCACCCGGGGTTGAAGGGTTAAAGAGCGGCTCACCACATAAGTCGAGTTGAAAAAACAGGCAAAAAACGAGTGAAAAAAGGGTGGAAATCGAGTGAAAATGAGTGGGATAGTAATGATCCATACGTCCGATATCTGTGGCCTCCCGGCCCACACTAACTCCAGTTCCTCCACCGCGCGAGAGGATCACAGTGTAACCAATAGTTCGCTAAAAGTGAGCAAGGTAGCAAAATCTGCTAAACTTCCATCTTCGAGGTAACACTGTCAGTGCTCCACGAGTGCTACGTAGCTGTATGTTACGTCAATGTGTAGCGATTTCCACCTAGTTTTCGGCACAATACAGTTCCTTTCATACTGATGGTTGATATAGCAGTCAGAATGGCCTGAAAAGGCCCAAAACGGCCACAGAGGGCCCGCTAGACGAGGGTTAATAATATTAACCCATTAGTACCAACAGAATAGCGACAAAATAGGGGTAGTATAACTGTAGATTTATCAAATATTATATTAATGTCCTAGGCATTTGAAATTATGCAAATGAGTAAAATCCATTATGATATAATGATAATGGGATTGATTAGTATCTGGCAACAGTGTTGCACAAAATTTTCTGAACGTATGCGAACTTCGGAGTATTTATCCCATTAATATACACATCTATCACTATTTAAATGTAATACAACCATACACAGTGCTATTACATATTATTTGAACATAATATAGGATGCTCTTTCCTTTAAACCATTTTATATATCTATTCACGAAAAATATAGGCCTAGCCTAGGCAGCGCTACCGGTAGGTACGAATTTATCAGTTCGACTTTTGATTGAGAGTGGGATTAGGCCTAGCCTAGGGCTTAACATGGGATACTGTTTGGGGTTTGGGAATAGACTGAGGCTGCTTTAGGCCTAATTAGGTAAAATTAGTCAAATCGAGACAATTGCATAGCCTAGGCCTAGGCTATTAAGCAAATATTTTACCAATCTACAATAGGCCTAGTCTATTCGCTGTAAGTAGGCAAGAAATCATGACCTAGGCTATAACCTCTAACTAAAAAACAACTAGCCTAGGCCTAGAGTGATCAAGCTAATATGTCTACCATTTGGGAAGAGTCAGTCAAGGAATAGCCTAGATGTGGAATTTTGCAGCCAATTTGCTCTAGCCCTATTTGAGATACAGAGGTTAGAGGTCATTGTTGAGGCTCCCCCCCTCATGACATATTGTTGTCATCTTATATATTGCCAGCAGGGGGCAAATAACCGAAAAAAAATCGCCGTCAAAATAGACGCGAACTTAACCACGGCGATCGACACATGTAAACATGGCGGTGACGGGGGAGGTGTCGGACGTTTGCAATAAAGTTCCTGTCTATTTTGAATGCCATTGGATACAATAATATGTTGAGGGGGGCTTTGCCCCCCCCCCCCCCCCCATGACATAATATTTTCACCATCATATAATTTATATTGCCAGCAGGGGGCAAATAACCGAAAAAATTGCCGTCAAAATAGACACCTTTATGAATAGGTTAGCCTTTAGGCTAGGCCTATCGGCAAGAGTTGCGTTGTATAGGCTATCCTAGTGTTTACTAATTTATAGGCTACCCCTTTGAAAGGACATTAGCCGGGTAGGATGTAATTACCGGGTGTATCACCAGCCTTGTTTACACTACGCGTACGCGTAGTGGCATCGGACGCTTGCCATCCTTTTCCTGTCTATTTAGACTGCCTTTGGATACAATAATATGTTGAGGTTGGGCTTTGCCCCCCTTCATGGGGGGGTCCCATGACATATTGTCATCATAATATATATTTCTAGCAGGGGGCAAATAACCAAAATAAATCTCCGTCAAAATAGACACAAACTTAACAACGCCGATCGACAAATGTAAACATGACGGAGGCGGCGGACGTCTGCAATCATGTTCCCGTCTATTTTGAATGCCAATGGATACAATAATATGTTGAGGGTGCCAGCAGGGGGCAAAATAGACAAATACATCAAAAATTGGGTGTGGGGGCAGCAGCCCCCACCCATAATAGCCTACTATGATAGGTTAGGTAAGGTTGTTAGGTTAGGCTAGGCTAATATCCTTTCAAAGGGGTACAGGCCTAGTAAACACTAGGATAGCCTATACCCGGTGACCGGTCAAAGGTAAGTCCTGCTGTAGTCTCCTTGAATGCTACCTTAAATTGTAATATTAGACTAGGTCTAGCCTATAGATAAAATAGCTTAGCCTATTCATTTATTGTAGCCTATAATATAGGCCTAGCCGGGCAGAATGTAGAGTTCGGGCGTACCACCACCAATGTTTACACTATGCAGAGCGGCGACGAAAGATTGCCATCATGTTCCCGTCTAAATTGAATGACGGATAAAATAATATGTTGAGGGGGGCAAACACCCCCATGACATATTGTCATCATCATATAATTTGCCAGCAGGGGGCAAATAGGCCTAACCAAACTGCGGCGATCGACCATG
This sequence comes from Lithodes maja, assembly GCA_037953745.1. NCBI lineage: Eukaryota > Metazoa > Arthropoda > Malacostraca > Decapoda > Lithodidae > Lithodes > Lithodes maja. The sequence continues at coordinate 52,077 of JBAKBP010011115.1, read as the reverse complement.
TAAACATGACGGCGGCGGCGGCGGTGGACGCTTGCGATCATGTTCCCGTCTATTTTGACCGCCATTGGATACAATAATATGTTGAGGGAAGGGCTTTGCGGCAATTTTTTTGGTTGTTTGCCCCCTACTGGTAATATAATATATGATGATAATAACATGTCGAGGGGGGGGCTTTCAACATATTATTGTATCCAATGGCATTCAAAATAGACGGGAACATTATCCCAAGCGTCCAACGCCGACACCGCCGCGGCTGCTGAAGAACAAAGAAGTTAGCAATAGGTTTCATTGTAAAATAGACGGGAACATTATCCCAAGCGTCCAACGCCGACACCGCCGCGGCTGCTGAAGAACAAGGAAGTTAGCAATAGGTTTCATTGTGAACTGGAGGAAATTAATAGAAATAAGGAAGCTAGGCCTAGCGATGTAAATAGTCAATGGAATTTCCTTAATAATGACAATTATATGTATAGGTATAAAGTAAAAACAATATATTTTACATAATTTATTCCATATCTTACATATTTAAACAAATATATATTAAAAATAGTTTAACCACACCACTGAGTTCTCCCAAAATACTCTAATAGGGCTGGCCTGAAGAATTAGATCAAGATGGACAACCAATCAAGACATGATAGGTAGGGAAGGGCAGGTGAACAAATCTAAGATGGTGAAGATACGCAGACATTTCTCGCCATTTCACCAATTCAGCCGCACCACATGAGTTCCACAGCAGAACTCTTATAGGGTAGAGCCGAAAGATTAGGCAAGAACTGCTACACTGCAGCACAGCACCAATTAAGAAGTGATCAAAAGCGAAGAATGAGAGATCAGGTCTATGAAAAAAATATATCGCACCGAAATGCACAAAAAATACACACACCGAGGGAAATCGAGTCAGCTCGACCGCATCAGCGACCGACACAAATCAGGTCAGGAGCTAATAACCTAGCCAGGCCAGGGTGGCATATAATTATTATGATATAGGCCGTCCGGAGGACAACCGAATGAGACAGAATAAGAACTGAAGGGGAAAAACATAGAAAGAGGAATGAAAAACTTGTCATGTCATCGTCATATTGCCAGCAGGGGGCAAAATAGACAAATACACCAAAAATCGGGGTGTGGGGGCAGCAGCCCCCACCCATAATAGCCTACTATGATAGGTTAGGTAAGGTTAGGCTAGGCTAATGTCCTTTCAAAGGGGTATAGGCCTAGTAAACACTAGGATAGCCTATACCCGGTCAAAGGTAAGTCCTGCTGTAGTCTCCTTCAATGCTACCTTAAATTGTAATACTAGACTAGGCCTAGCTTGGCTTAACATGGGATACTGTTTGGGGGTTGGGAATAGGCTCAGGCTGCTTTAGGCCTAATTAGGTAAAAATGGTCAAATCGAGACAATTGCACAGCCAACATAGGCTCGCCTATTTATAGGCTACCTTTCATTACTGCAGTTAAGCACAAACTTATTTTACAATGGAAAATCGGGCGGGTGCCCGACCCCGAAAGGGGTTGAAATAGGGGAGCTATCCCCCCGCCAAGGCGGCTTTCTAGGACCTTTCCTAGCTGATGCTGAGAGGATTGGGTTCTAGTCATGTGGTGATGGGCTGGTCTATCAGCGTGAGAACTGAGCGATCTCTGCCATACCCATAGCTTACTCTGACTGTTCCTTTAATTTATATATTTTCTAGATCTCAAGTGACGGCGTCTTTTCCGTGGATTGACCTCCCAATCTACCAAGATTGGAAGCCAAAGCGTCACATTTTTCCCTTGCCCCTCAACTTTCTCTTCATAATTGCTGAGGGGCACAGGGCCCTGGGTGGGGCTTTGGTTTCCCGGGCGTTTCTGCACCCTCCTCAGCTCCCCGCCATGGAGTGGCTTCGGTCACCCAGGCTTTATTGTGGTCGGCAGGGAGGGTTCTGTGGGGGCGCTTGGTTCTGGCCTTGGAATTGCTCGGGGCCTTGGGGCTGTTCGGCCATGCAGCTTGGGGAACAACAACAACAACAATGGAAAATAATGCATGAGGAGGGCTGGGTAGGCCTATTAGTATTTTGTGAAATAACTTAAATTAGGTTAGGCTATAGGATACTTCATTAGGTTATTAGGCCTATGAGAAAGCAGGCTTAGCTTAATTTTATTTCACTGCTCAACATATTTGTTTTTGTTTTTGCTGTTGAGCTCTGCATAGGGCTATATTCAGGTAGGCTTGGGTTTTAGTAAAATTGAATTAGGCTAGGCTACATAATTTTACTTCTATTGGAAAGCACAGGCCTACACAATAGTACACATGTTAAAGAATTTAGCCTAGCCTACCACAATTTAGCCTAGACTGAAAGAACAAACAAAAATAGGCTAGGCTAATTGCAGCTAAATAATTTAGCCTAGCCTCCACAATTTAGCCTAGACTGAAAAAACAAACAAAAATAGGCTAATTGCAGTTTTGGTAAGAGTTGTAGTTGTGGGCATACCAAAAGCTTTGTTTATATAGCCTAGTCGCACACTCGCAGTTAGGCCTACATTCGCTTCTAATTTAACTGCTGGGGTAAACTTGGTAAAGCCACCCTCAATCCGCCGGCCGGTAACAAAACAATTTACCCAACGCCTGGCCGTGGGATACAATAATGGGTTGAAGGGTCTTTATCCCCCTATGACTTATTGTCATCATCATATATATCACCAGCAGGGGCAAATAACCAGTCAAATTAGACGCGAATGTAACTGCGAGCGTGCGACTACGTAAGTAAAGGGGACGATAGACACGCTAACACAACTCTTAACGCATTTTTTCCTAATGTATTAGATTTTTTTATATTTATGACCTCAACAGTTGAAAGATGACAATTTTATGGTTTATTTTAGGCTATACAAAAACATTTGCTTTGTACCGGTAACTTAGATACGGTACTCATATTTATGCTTATAATTGCAGTACGAGTGGGTTTTTTCTTTTTATATGTAGGCCTAGGCTAAACAAATGTTAGTTTTTGTTTTATAGGCTAAACTAGGCTGAATTTATGCTAATAAATATTAATTGGAGGGCGCAAATCTGTCAAGGAATAGCCTAGATGTGGAAATTTACAGCCAATTTGCTCTAGCCCTTTTTGAGATACAGAGGTTAGAGATCGTTGGATACAATAATATGTTGAGGGGGTCAATCATCCCCCATGACATATTGTTTCATCATCATATATATTGCCAGCAGGGGGCAAATAGCCTAGGCCTAGCCTAACTACAACAAAAATCGCCGTCAAAATAGACGCAAACTTATATTAACTACGGCGATCGACCATTGCCTGCACCGGCCGTCCCCCGGTTATTGTTGAGGTCCTGAGGAACCGTATGACTTTGACGAGCTCTTCCCTCTGCAGTCTCCGCATCCCATGTATCGTCGTACGGTACCTCTTCCCCTCCACATCCTACATCTGGTCGTCCTACATATGCCTCCTAAGCCTCGCCTCGTCCCGTCACTGAGCATGTGGATGGGCGTCCCTTTCTGGCTTCAAAGATGGATTCCTTCCGACAGCTCCTACAGGATTGTCTGGGGTTGGTTGATAAGGGCACCTCGCTTCAAGACATTGCTCTGGCCTTAGTACCGCGGTTTGTAGGTCTCTGGTTCGCCACCTGATGACCTGCTATTGGGTTGTTGCCTTTACAGTGTTACGGTTCTACGAATGACCTAGAGTGAAAGTGACACGGTGGTGAATTTTAACCTTAACTATAAACTAATTTAAATTATGACATAGGATCTCCGCGACTACGGTAGGGCCGGAGCGGGCGAGTATTCGCCTGAGGTTGCCCTTAACCCCCAAGACAAGACAAGACAAAATTCTAGTGCTGGTTTTACTCAGGTTATGTGAGTTTTAATTTAGCCTAGCCTAGGCCTAAGAGTTCAGAAGATTTGCAAAATGCACCCCATACTAGCCTACCCATAGCCTAATAGGCCTAGTGATTCTTTTTTGGCAGACCACCCACAAATGTTCATATAGCCTAGGCCTAGGCTAGCCTAAGTTCTGGAATGCATGTTGGAATAGCCTTCCTATAAACTGTAGGCTAGGCTACTTCCTTTTAATTTAAGTTTGATTCTTTGGAAAAATCTATTAGGCCTAGACCAGGGCAGGAAAGTAACATTTAAAATGACGTGTAAAAAGTCGCCCATAAACGGCGGGCCACTATGTTATTGTAATTTGGGAGCTTATTTCGTCTGTTGATTGACTTTGTCCTTAATTGGGGATCCTATGAATTAGCACAGATGATGATGACTTACCGTACATCATAATACGTGACGGGCCGACGTGGGGGGGCAGAGCCACAGAGACCCCCTCAACATATTTTGTGTCCCACAGTAACTTTTAACCCGGTAAGCGCGATAGGCCTCACGGAAGGCTTCCTATAGGGAACGCGATAGGCCTCACGGAAGCAAGACCATAAAAAAAGCCTTCCAAAAAAAAAAGGGCCTATCAAAACAAACGAATTTGTCTCTAGGTGAGATAATTCCCCTCCAGTACTCATCCATGTAAATCTCACCCACCCCCCTCCCCTCCTTCCCCACCTTATTCCCCCCTCCCTCCCCTCCTCAATTATCACCTATTTTTCCTCTTATTATCATCATTTATCGGTTATTTTTCTCTTCCGCGATAATGTAGCACAAGTGGGTTGCAGAAAAGATCGTTATGTAACACCCAGACACCGGCCCACACCGCCCCGCTCGTCTCAGTTACCTCACAGACAGCGAGAGAGGAGGGTTGCCTGTGGCTCTCTCTCGCCTGAGATTATGACCGGGTGGCCAATATCTTCGTTTTTCACCACCCAAATGCTTTTCCCACTTATTTTAGCACTCTTGAAGGTTCATATATACATCATATATGTAAAATAAAAGCATACCGAAAACAAATAATACTCTATATTGTAAATATAACGAATTCTGTCAGAATCCAAGGCTAGAAATGCACAAATAACTACCCTAGCCCCTAGGTCTATTTCGCGCTTGTCAGGTTAATGGGATGGATGTAGTTACCGGGTGTACGGTCGTCATGTTTACATAGGGCGATCGCCGTGGTTAACTTCGCGTCTATTTTGACGGCGATTTTTTTCGGCATATTTAATTTTATTCACTTCCTTTTATATTTAGGCTATAATCTAGCTTTGGCACGACAATAACCCTAACCCAGTCTTTCTTAAAGATTCTTCTAATCTTCCAGTAGCCTATAGCCTAATTTAGGTCATTTTTAAAGGCACACAATTAAATGGTTGGTATTTTAAACGACACTACTGCAGCATTATGAGAAACAATTTATTAGAGATAATAGGCAACAATAGATTCGCCATATTTTTCTCCATAGGCTATAGTCCGCATGGAGGATTTTCGTTATCGACAAATTGAAAAAATTCCCACTTCACAGACAAAATAGACAAATACACCAAATATCGGGGTGTGGGGGCAGCAGCCCCCACCCATAATAGCCTACTATAATAGGTTAGGTAAGGTTGTTAGGTTAGGCTAGGCTAGGCTAATGCCCTTTCAAAGGGGTATAGGCCTAGTAAACACTAGGATAGCCTATACCTGGTCAAGGGTAAGTCCTGCTGTAGTCAATTTAAATGCTACCTTAAATTGTAATATTAGACTAGGCATAGCCTATAGATAAAATAGCCTAGCCTACTTATTTACTGTAGCCTATAATATAGGCCTAGCCGGGTAGAATGTAGAGTTCGGGCGTACCGCGACCATTGTTTACACTGCGCAGAGCGGCGACGGAAGCTTGCCATCATGTTCCCGTCCATTTTGAATGCCGTTGGATACGATAATATGTTGAGGGGGGCAAACACCCCCCATGACATATTGTCATCATCATATAATTTGCCAGCAGGGGGCAAATAGGCCTAACCAAAGAAAATTGTCATCAAAAACTCAAAATAAACGCGAACTTACAGTAACTGCGGCGATCGACCATGTAAACATGACGGCGACGGCGGCGGTGGACGCTTGCGATCATGTTCCCGTCTACTTTGACTGCCATTGGATACAATAATATGTTGAGGGGAGGGCTTTGCGGCAATTTCTTTGGTTGTTTTCCCCCTACTGGCAATATATATGATAATGACAACACGTCATGGGGGCAAAGCCCCCCCTCAACATATTATTGTATCCAATGGCATTCAAAATAGACGGGAACATTATCGCAAGTGTCCGACGCCGACACCGCCGCCGTCATGTTTACATATGTCGATCACCGTAGTTAAAGGCTGGTTCACACATAGCCGAGTCGGTGCGCAAGTCCAACACGAGTCACACTCGTCGATTATCGCCGTCGCTGGAGGCTGAGTCGGCCGCGAGTAGCAATTGCTCCCGAGTCAAGGAGAGTGTAACACGAATTAACTCGAGTCAATACGAGTCAACACGTGTTCATGCAAGAGTCTATACGAGTAACTGAGAGTCAAAACGAGTGTATCACGAACCCAACACGAGTGTCAAAAATTTGAAAAATAATGGCCACATTCCAGGGCACGTAAACAAAGAGTATGGACGAGTCTAACACAAGTCAACGCGATTGTTACACGGATCAACACGATTGTTATACGGATCGACACGAAAGACAAGGCGTTGACTCTCGTTGGATCTCTGTTGCACACGTGTTACATCCGTGTAAACTCTCGTTGATTCGTCCTACATTTTTGAAATAACGGTATTTCAAATGACACTTGCTTTTTCGTGTTACACTCATGTTTTTTTCTCAGTGGATCGTGTTTACTCTTGTTTACCCGTGTTTTCACTCGTGTTTGAATCGTGTAAACTCTGGCATCATGGAGGCACCAAATTTTGGCACTCACATTCGTGCTTTCTACTCTTGTTGATATGTGTTGCATGTGTGTTACATACGTGTTGTTGCGTGTAGACACGTGTTGCTTCGTCAACATCGAAATGATGACGAAAAGCGACGAATCACCAAAGAGTGTTACATGGATTTACACGAGTCAACACGAGTTGACACGAATAACGAAATTATTCAGAGTCAAACACGAGTGAACACATATGCACGAGTCTACACGTATTTAGGCCACACTCGTGGGTAGGCTAATCGCCACGGGACCCCCAAAATTTCATGCATGCATGACATTTTTGGACCCCGTGGCGAGTACCCACGAGTGTGTCGAGTAAACAAAGAGTATACACGAGCGTAGCACGAGTCTATACGAGTGTTGAGGAGTATCGACGAGTCATTGCTGAATAGCAAAATTTCATCACTCGTGTTGGACTCGCACACCGACTCGGCTATGTGTGAACCAGCCTTTAGTTCGCGTCTATTTTGAAGGCGTTTTTATCCGTTATTTGCCTCCTGCTGGCAATACAGTATATATCATGATGACAATATGTCATGGGGGGGTGACCCCCCTCAACCTATTATTGTATCCAAAAGCAGTCAAATAGACGGGAACATGATGGCCAGCGTCCGCCGCCACTCCGCGTAGTGTAAACAAGGCTGGCGGTACACCCGAACTCTACATTCTACCCCCCTAATTTTCCAACTAGCATAACTGATGATTATCAATGATCAATCCCAGTCAGAAACGTCCATGCTTCACTCCCATAAGTCAATGTCGGGATTACCACACTGTCATGCAAGGACTTCTTTACTTCCATGCTGACCACCCTATTTCTTCTTACTGCTTTCAGAGTTCCTACAACGCTCTTCCCCTGTTACACTTTCTCCCACACTTCTTCATCCATAGGCCTACTCAGATCTTTACTCAACACACTGCCCAAATACTTAAATGAGCTGACATTCTTCATAGCCGTTCAACCTCACTTCACACTCTATGGTTGCACCCCTTTCAATGACCATAATATTGCTCTTCCTAGCATTTACCTCCAGATTCCGTTTTTCACACACTGTTCCAAACATATTTACCTGACCCTGCAACTCCCATTCACTATCGCTCATCAGAACTGTGTTGTCAGCAACAGTAGTACCGGTACTGTACTGTTGAGGCAACTTCCACTCGTTTCCTTCCCTTATCAGCGGTACACCAACATCCGCTGCTCTTCCTTGTATTTCTTTCATGACTCCATCCATATACTGTACCGGTATATATTGAACAACCATGGGGACATCACACACACCCTTGCTTTAACCCAACATTCAGATTAAAGAACTCGCTCTGTTAATTATCCACACATACTGACACCTTTGCACCCTCATACATGCTCTTCATTGCTTTCAGCAACTTGCCATCTACTCCGTATGTTCTCAGTACCGGTACTTTCCACATACCTTCTCTATCAATTCTGTCATAGGCCTTCTCCAACTCCATAAATGTCGCTTCTCCAGATATTTCTCCACAACACATTTCCGGGCAAAAATCTGAGCTACACATCCTCTTCCCTTCCTAAGATGACTACAGTATGCTAACTGTTTCCCCAGCAATACTGACTGAAAATGCCCAAATATATTGCATGTCCTCTTCAGATTTATGTAAAATATGTAAAATTACACCAAATACCACTACAGTAGCACTGAAATCAATAAAACTCACTAACAGGATAAATAAATGGAAGAAATACTCCAAAGGATTAATATGTTAACCCTTTACCCAGCAATACTGACTGAAAATGCCTAAATAGATTGCATTTGCTCTTCAGATTTATACATACATATGTACATAACATTTTAAGACTGATTGCTCCACACAGATGTGCAGTTTGTCTCTTTTCCTAATGGCGGCGTTCCAGGCAACCCTGTTAAGGGATGCTTTACTTGTCAAGTTTTTGGATTTGAGATTGGCACGTATAGTCCGATCCCAGGTCTTACTCGGTCCACCCCTTGGTGCAGCTCCCTCCACAATCGCAGACCTGCATCTTTTCACCCAATTTTGTTCATCCATTCTCTCCACATGTCGATACCATCCCAGTTTACTTGTACGCATCTCCTCGCTAATACTCTTTATACCTAAACGTCTCTTCAGCTCATCATTTGTTATTCTGTTGACATCCTTTATCTGAAATATGTAAAATTACACCAATTACCAACTACATTACCAAAAAATGTAATAAAGTACACTAACAGGATAAAGAAAATGTAAGAAATAGCCCTAAAGATGAATTTATCTATCTATCTATTGACGGACGCCTTGATCCCCGAAGGATTGGCCACGAACGAAACACCCCTATGCACCTCCTCCCATCCAGCACCGCTTTCACGCATATACTTCTTAACTCCATCCTTCCACCTCTCTCTCGGTTTATTTCTCCCTCTGTCCTTCCACCTCACTCGTACACGCTCTTAGTCATTCTCTCGCTTCCCATACGTTCCACATGGCTTAACCATCTCAAAGTGTTCTTTTTCGCACTTTCCAGTCCATTCACACCACACCTCTCTCGTACTTCCTCATTCGTCTGTCTATCCCTCCATGTAACTCTGCACACACTTCTCAAGTAACTCGTTTCCATCCCTTTCACTCTTGGTTTGAATCTCTCCAACAACGTCCATGCTTCGCTTCCGTAAGTCAGTGTCGGGATTATCACACTGTCATGCAATGACTTCTTCAGTTCCATGCTGACCACCCTATTTCATGTTACTGCTTTCAGCATTCCTACAACCCTCTTCCCCTGTTGCACCCTCTCCCACACTTCTTCATCCATACTCCCATCTTTACTCTGTACACTGCCAAGATACTTAAATGAGCTGACAATCTCCATAGCCTGACCGTTCAACTTCACCTCACACTCTGTGGCTTCACCCCTTTCGAAGACCATAACCTTGCTCTTCCCCGCATTTACCTTCAGATTCCATTTTTCGCACACTGTTCCAAACATATTTACCAGACCCTGCAACTCCCATTCATATCGTCAGCAAACAGCAGTACACAAACATACACTGCTCTTCCTTGTATTTCTTTTATGACTCCATCCATATACTGTATATATAGAACAACCATCGGGACATCACACACCCTTGCTTTACCAAACATTCAGATCAAAGAACTCCCTCTGTTCATTCTTCACACGTACTGATATCTTTGCACTCTCATACATACTCTTCACTGCTTTCAGCAACTTGCCATCTACCGGTACTCCATATATTCTCAGTACTTTCCACATACCTTCTCTATCAACTCTGTCATTCCACTCGTTGCCTTCCCTTATTAGTGGTACACCAACATCCACTGCTCATCCTTGCATTTCTTTTATGACTCCATCCATATACAGTTCAGTATATATTGAACAACCACGGGGACATCACACACCCTTTCTTTAACCCAAAATTCATATCAAAGAACTCGCTCTGCTAATTCTCAACACATACTGACACCTTTGCACCCACATACATGCTTTTCACTGCTTTCAGCAACTTGCTATCTGCTCCGTATATTCCACGTACTTTCTACATACCGGCACCTTCTCTATCAACTCTGTCATAGGCCTTCTCCAAGTCCATGAAGGCAGCATACAACTTTTGTCCCTTCTCAAGATATTTCTCCACAACATATTTCAGGGCAAAAATCTGAGCTACACATCCTCTTCCCTTCCTATGATGAATACTGTATGTTAACCGTGTGACGCATGTCGAGTGTGAGCATGCTGTACAGAACGCCCAGTCATGCCCCACTCTCGCTAGGATCGTCAGGGCAGGAACTTTGGCTGTAGTCTGTGTAGAGTTTCCTAACTTAGTTCATGTGAGCCGTTGTACTATAAGTATTATGAATATGTATTTTGTTTTCATCTGAGTCAACGAGTTCTATTTTATATCATTAGTTATAAGTATTGTGTATAAAACTTATTTGTAATGATGAGAGGAGAGAGAGAGATTACGTAACGGGGGTCAGTGAGTGCGCCATGCGGGAGGTGGGCCTAACTCACTAGCACTCCCCTCCTCCCCCTCAGTGCGTGGGAAAGCCTTTGTCTATCCCAGATTGAGAGAGATAAATTACGTAATGATTGTCAGTGGGCGGTCCTTAGTTGTTCACGATATGCTCACTAGAGGGCCGAGTATAAAAAAGGGAAGTCTCGCCACATTTTCTTCAGAACTCATTAGGCAGAGCGACTTCTCATTTCCCTTGATAACTATAGACATTCTTCTGACTGATGTGAACTTTCTCTACTATCTGTACCGCCTTTTTTCCTCTTTTCCCGACCCTTTTTAACCTCAATGATCCCTTTGGTGCAGAGCTAGTCAGCCAACGTATTATCGCTTGAGTTCTCACGAGATATATGCCTATTAGATAGCCTATTTTGGAAGGGATAACTAGAATAGGATTGATTAATGTTTGTTGCACTCGTATATGCATTTCCCTGTGTATTATTATTATTGTTCCTGTTTTCTGCTGGTCTACGTAATGCTAGACTGGGATAAGGCTACTGGTGTTGTGATTCCCGATGTGTACTAGATTTTGTTGAATCTGTACAATCGCAACAGAGACGTGGGAAGCCTAGGTGGTCTTTCTGACTGTGTACCTTGTGAGTTTAGCACTGTGTTGCGAGTGAGGGCTTTTGCCTCTGCCACCCAACACTGTGCTAACTCGGTTGCTTTGACTTTGAGAGGATCGCCAGGAGAGAACCAGATACTAGTGATCTGGATCTCTCAAGAGAGCATCCCGTCAATTAACGTAATTTGGCCGCACAGCCTTAAGGACCTCGCTAGGCTACGAGCCGCTTGCTCAGCCATTGTTTCCTAGCCTACTACATCCCAGCTAGACTTTGCTCGATCAGCAGATACAGAATAGTATTGAAGCTTTCCTTATGTATGATATTGTTTATGCACTATTGATTTCATGTGTTGCACGCTTAGCTACTTTAGTGATTAGTGGCCCACGAGCACAATCCGAGTAGGCTATTGCCGGTGCATTGGCGGAGTACTTCTTTTTAATGTTTGCCATTTACTATTGCCTATTCTTATAATTCTTCTTATGTCAATTTAAACCTTTAATGATACTTAATTACCAGTGTGTTGCTTATTGAATTGCTGTTCAAAATCCGATACGTACTTCTTACGAGCATCCGAGAAGCATCTAACTTTTTCAGAAGATTCCTTGCTCGATGCTCAAGGACTATTGATTAACGTAACGTAATAGTGCCGATCCGAAGTAGAGGGTGGAGGACTTCTTAAGTTCTTAGTCAAGGGTGGATTACTTCGGCTTCGGCCAACACTATTCTTTGGTGTTGTTGTGTCTTACTTCTTTGTTTGATTGTTGACCAGACTAGATAATTCCTGTCTCTTTATTAGTCTGTTGTTGAACACTAGTACCGAGTTCTTATATACCCCGTTATAGCAGATCGAACTCTGAAGGGTATTGGTGTTTTTTGTTCGGCTGGCAGTACTTAGGGTTTGGGATCGTGTGTTTCCGTTGTGGCAGCGAGCCGTACTCGAGTCCTGATTGAGAGCCCTGGTGTACCCGAGTGCCAGGTCGTAACAAATGGCGACCTTGCTTAGGATTTTGTGAACAGTATAAATTTTTGCAGAGTTGTACAACATTTGTTTGTTTGTATTTTAGCGTGCATATTGAAGAATATTTTTTTTGTATGGCAATTAGTAGAGCATTTAAGAGACTCCAGTTAATTTAGTAATTAGTGCTTGCATAGGAAGTTTAACACTTTTGTCTCGAGAATTTTTTTGTGGACTTCAGTATGTCGTGCCCTAGCACTGACGATGAGCGAGAGATGCCATTTGAAGAGGTGCCGTTAGTAACCAGTGAGGAGGATGCTAGAGTTTTTGTGAGTAAGCGGTACCACGTGACGGAGGAGAGGCTGACTGGGGTGGATGTTTATGGCTTGCACCTGATAGCCAAGGTTTTGGGCATTTCCAATGTAGTAGGGATGTCCAAGGGGGAGCTGATTTCCTGGGTGTTGCGTGGGCGACATGGGGTTTCGGAGGAGAGGGCGTTTGGGGGGGTTCCTCCCCAGATCCCCTCTCACTCGACTCCCACAGTGCCGTCCACTCAGTTACCGGAGGTTAGCACTCTCCCACAGAGGGATGAGAATTGGCAGATTGGAGTGCCCTCGGGTGGTGCACATGGTGGTTCCCCAGTTTTTGCCCCCCCCTCCTTCAGTGGTGGCAGCTCCCTCTTCCTGCCTGTCTCCAGATATGGTATTTAGACTTGAGCTTGCTAAGATTGAGGCTGAGACGAGGAGGCATGAGGCTGAGACTAGGAAGCAGGAGAATGAGACTAGGAAGCAGGAGAATGAGACTAGGAGGCATGAGATTGAGGCTGAGACTAGGAGGCATGAGGCTGAGCTTAGGTACGACTCAGAGAAATATTGTGCTCAATTAGATTTAGATACGACTCGTGCAGAGTCGACAGGGACTCGGATGGGCCGTGAGGGCCAAGTAAGAGAACAGTCCTTGTCCCACTTAGTCAAATTGGTGCCGGTATTTAGTGAAACTGAAGTCACAGAATTTTTTAACCGTTTTGAGAAGAAGTGTAGGGAGCATAATTGGCCTGAAGAGAAGTGGGCAGCTCTAGTCTCCTCAAGACTTACGGGTAAGGGTCTGAAGGCTTATGATGCACTGCCTTTAGAGTCTTGCATTGACTACCCAGTATTGAAGAGAGCTGTCCTACGGGCATACGAGTTGCAACCGGAAACATATCGATTGAAGTTTCGGGGTGTTACAAAGACTAGGGAGGCGACCTTTCTTGAACATGCCCGGGACTTAAAAGATGCACTTACAAACTGGACACGTTCTGAGAAAGCTGAGACGGCCGAACAGTTGACTGAGCTGTTTCTGCTCGAGCAGTTTTATAAGTGTACTGGTGCAGAAATGACTTTAACTATTAAAGAAAAGAACCCAAAAACTCTACAGGAGGCAGCTGAGATGGCTGACCTCCGGCTATCACTAATTCGTGGGTGCGGGTCTGCCCAGCGTAGTGAGGCAGGTAACAAGGGGCGTGACGCCCCACCCCCCCGAGTTAGTGATATACATTATGCAAACAAGTACAAGAGCCATGATACCAAGACTGACCACAAGACTAGCACCGTCCCATTTAAGAAGGGGCCGGGCCCTTCCCAGTACCAAGGGAAGCCCAAAGGGGAGTTGGAGTGTTATCATTGTCATGAAAAGGGGCACTTTGCAAGAGTCTGTCCTAGCAAACCACCTACAGCAGCTGTGTCTTTGGCCTGCAACATTGGTGTGTCTCCGAAGTCATCTGAGTTTGCCCGGGGCAGTTCATCAGAGGCTGAGGCACAGCCAATGCAGAAGCACCTGGGAGGCTCGAACCCTGCTCAGGATGTTTTTTGCGACCATAGAGGGCGGGGTTGCGTGATGTGGGCGGGGCGCAAGCATGGAGTAGAGGTCTTGCGTGATACAGGTGCTTCCCAGACTCTGATGAACAACTTGACTGGCTACCCTATAAACGCGGCTCGGGTGGTAGTGGTGCAGGGTATTAATGCAACTCGGTCATACCCGCTGGTGCGGTTGGAGTTGGAGGTGGATGGTGTGGCACGTGAATTGGATGTCGGGATTGTGGAGAAACTGCCAGTGGAGGGCGTCGACCTTCTTCTCGGCAACGACTTTGCAATGCCCGCTTCTGAGGTTCTACCCTTAGTCGTTGCCGAGAGGCCGGCCGACGTGAGTAGCAAGAGTGGGTCGAGCGGTGCCAGGCACAACCCATGGCGTGTGTTGTCACCCGAGCTCGGGCAGCTAAAGTGTCACAGCCTAGTCCTCCGTCTTCAGACCAGCGGAGGAACGATCAACAGGAGGAGGCTAAAGCTGGAGTTGGTTTTAAGAGTTTTGACTCGGTGGCTCTCCCGGGTGATTCAGTATTGGCACCTATGTTGGAGTCTGGAGAGGCCCCAGGACCTGTCACAGCTAGTGAGGAGGTAGGGCAGGAAGAGACTCCGAGGCAGCAACGTTACACACGGAGAGAAAAAAGGGTTGCTCAGTTTGATATTGGGGGAGGACTTGGGTTGCTTCGGAAGCATCTAGACAGGTTGGTTCCCTCAGATATTTGTAAACTGCAGTTGGAGGATCCGGAAGTTCAGAAGTGTGGTAATGGTGCTGTCGAGATCAAACACGAGGACGGGGAAGCATGTCATGTGAACCTGTTGGAGGAGTTTGTGAGGCAACCACCTGAGCAGCCTACTGTCCCTGCGTTGGTCTGCCGCGGCCAAGGTGGAGAAGGAGAGGGGGGCAGTAGGGCACAGGTGGAGGAGAATAGGGATTGTCATGTCTCGGCGGAGCAGTGGGTGGGGGACACGAGTCTGGTGGCTGTGGAAGCGCTAGAGCACCTGCCTGAGCAGCAGTGTGCAGCACTCCAGCACCAGCTCGGTTCATACCCCACTGGTCGTGCCGAGCCCCTGAGTCTCACAACTCGGGCGGTGCAAGATGTTCCGCGGGCAGGTCACGTGAATGTTGAAAGACCGTTAGCCTCGTTGTTTCGGTGGTTCAAGGTGGGCGACGAGGCTTTGGCATGGTTGCCAGGTCAGGGTCGACCCATGGCTGCCAAGGGTGGTGGTCAAAAGAAGGACATTGAGCAGATTGGTGAGGTTGGCTGTGGAGTGGATGTGCCCGGTCGTCACATAGCCTCCCAATGCTGCTCTAGTCTAATGCAACAGCCCTACCATAGACCGACTGTATCTGGCCATGTCTCTAAAAGCGGTGATGCTGAGCAGGCAGATGTCGTCACAAGGAATGCGGGGGTGCGCATGTACGGTATCGGCGGGGAAGCCTTAGCAATAATGAACTATGGGAGTGACTGCACAGGTGGTACTGATTGTCCCTCTCATGACCTGGCTGTTCTAGGGACGAAGGTGGAGAAGGAGGGAGACTACAGGTTAGAAGCTGCGGTCTCGGCTGGGTTGTGGGAGGGCACTAGGCATGTTGTTCGTGGAGACAGTGCAAGGCAGTTGTTTACTAGGCTATGGCAGTACTTTCGCATGTTTGTTGCTTCTCCAGGCCTGATGTACGGGGTAGAATCCGACATGCAGGCTGGAGATAGTGCAAGGCTCAGTTTAATTCCCTACCGTATAAATCCTGCTCGACAGCCTATGGTGCAAGCAGAGCTGGATTACGTGTGGACGAAGGGTCTGAGGGATAAGGAATGTCGTGAGTGGTCGTTGCCTGTAACTTTGCAACCGGTGTTGAGTGGCAAGATCAGTGAGTGTGTTGATTGCAAGAGTGTGTGTGCATTATCCCTGACAGACGCCTATACCTTATCAAGAGTTGACGACACCATAGACCGCCTCGGGGCTGCATCGCCTATCACGAAAGTGGATTTAGTAAAAGGTTACTGGCAAGTACCTTTGTCCGAGCGTGCTAAAGAGGTATGTGGTTTTGTTGTGGACGGGAGTACCTACCAGTGCAATGTTATGCCTGACGGACTTAAGAATGCACTAGCAACGTTTCAGAACCTGATGAATGAAATTGAAAAGGACGATGATGCGCTGGGGCATTTCGAGGTCTATGTTCCAGCCTATGGTCCGGTCGTTGTAGTTTACCCAGATCATCACCCTCTCAAGTTCTTGGACCAGTTTCACAATCGGAATATGAGGCTGACCAGGTGGTCACTAAGGTTATTGGTATATAACCTGGACATACGCCATATTGCCGGTTGTGATAACGTGGTTGCAGATGGTCGTTCAAGGGTATATGATCCTGGGTAGATTGACACACGGGTAGCCTCCTGCTTTAGTTTGAATAGTATTTTGCGCTTGGTGCTTGTTGGCTCGCGGTTGTAGCCCAGCGTATTGGGTCGTAAAGCAGGAGTTGAGCGTTTGGTATAGAAGAAAATAGGCTGCCCTTATAGTGCAGCCGGGAAAAACATATTAAAATATAAAAATCATAAAAAAAACTTTCTTTTTTATATAGATAATTGTATAAGTTTGTCATAGCCTATTGAGTTTGAGTAGTCCACGAACTATCAAACGGCTGAGCTGCTGTAAGCTCGTTCTGGGAGCATGATATTGTGTCTTTTTTGCTATTGGTGGGAGGAGTTATAAAATGTGAATTTTTTTTTTATATAATAAGATGTGTTTTAGTGATAAACTCAGCTTTGTTTTAGTGCCATGCGGTCGCTGGGTGTGAGGGGCTTGATGGGGTTCTGTGTGTGTCAGGTTTTAGCTCAGGGTTGAGCAAGTAAAATCTTGGGGGAGGTGTGACGCATGTCGAGTGTGAGCATGCTGTACAGAACGCCCAGTCATGCCCCACTCTCGCTAGGATCGTCAGGGCAGGAACTTTGGCTGTAGTCTGTGTAGAGTTTCCTAACTTAGTTCATGTGAGCCGTTGTACTATAAGTATTATGAATATGTATTTTGTTTTCATCTGAGTCAACGAGTTCTATTTTATATCATTAGTTATAAGTATTGTGTATAAAACTTATTTGTAATGATGAGAGGAGAGAGAGAGATTACGTAACGGGGGTCAGTGAGTGCGCCATGCGGGAGGTGGGCCTAACTCACTAGCACTCCCCTCCTCCCCCTCAGTGCGTGGGAAAGCCTTTGTCTATCCCAGATTGAGAGAGATAAATTACGTAATGATTGTCAGTGGGCGGTCCTTAGTTGTTTACGATATGCTCACTAGAGGGCCGAGTATAAAAAAGGGAAGTCTCGCCACATTTTCTTCAGAACTCATTAGGCAGAGCGACTTCTCATTTCCCTTGATAACTATAGACATTCTTCTGACTGATGTGAACTTTCTCTACTATCTGTACCGCCTTTTTTCCTCTTTTCCCGACCCTTTTTAACCTCAATGATCCCTTTGGTGCAGAGCTAGTCAGCCAACGTATTATCGCTTGAGTTCTCACGAGATATATGCCTATTAGATAGCCTATTTTGGAAGGGATAACTAGAATAGGATTGATTAATGTTTGTTGCACTCGTATATGCATTTCCCTGTGTATTATTATTATTGTTCCTGTTTTCTGCTGGTCTAGGTAATGCTAGACTGGGATAAGGCTACTGGTGTTGTGATTCCCGATGTGTACTAGATTTTGTTGAATCTGTACAATCGCAACGGAGACGTGGGAAGCCTAGGTGGTCTTTCTGACTGTGTACCTTGTGAGTTTAGCACTGTGTTGCGAGTGAGGGCTTTTGCCTCTGCCACCCAACACTGTGCTAACTCGGTTGCTTTGACTTTGAGAGGATCGCCAGGAGAGAACCAGATACTAGTGATCTGGATCTCTCAAGAGAGCATCCCGTCAATTAACGTAATTTGGCCGCACAGCCTTAAGGACCTCGCTAGGCTACGAGCCGCTTGCTCAGCCATTGTTTCCTAGCCTACTACATCCCAGCTAGACTTTGCTCGATCAGCAGATACAGAATAGTATTGAAGCTTTCCTTATGTATGATATTGTTTATGCACTATTGATTTCATGTGTTGCACGCTTAGCTACTTTAGTGATTAGTGGCCCACGAGCACAATCCGAGTAGGCTATTGCCGGTGCATTGGCGGAGTACTTCTTTTTAATGTTTGCCATTTACTATTGCCTATTCTTATAATTCTCTTATGTCAATTTAAACCTTTAATGATACTTAATTACCAGTGTGTTGCTTATTGAATTGCTGTTCAAAATCCGATACGTACTTCTTACGAGCATCCGAGAAGCATCTAACTTTTTCAGAAGATTCCTTGCTCGATGCTCAAGGACTATTGATTAACGTAACGTAATAGTGCCGATCCGAAGTAGAGGGTGGAGGACTTCTTAAGTTCTTAGTCAAGGGTGGATTACTTCGGCTTCGGCCAACACTATTCTTTGGTGTTGTTGTGTCTTACTTCTTTGTTTGATTGTTGACCAGACTAGATAATTCCTGTCTCTTTATTAGTCTGTTGTTGAACACTAGTACCGAGTTCTTATATACCCCGTTATAGCAGATCGAACTCTGGAGGGTATTGGTGTTTTTTGTTCGGCTGGCAGTACTTAGGGTTTGGGATCGTGTGTTTCCGTTGTGGCAGCGAGCCGTACTCGAGTCCTGATTGAGAGCCCTGGTGTACCCGAGTGCCAGGTCGTAACAACCGTTTCCCCAGCAATACTGACTGAAAATGCCCAAATATATTGCATGTGCTCTTCTGATTTATCTACAATATGTAAAATTATACCAAATACCAACTACATTAGCACAAAACTCAATCAATCACAGAAACAGGATAAAAACATAGAATAAATACCCCAAAAGATGAATACGTTAACCCTTTCCCCAGCAATACTTACTGAACATGCACAAATAAATTGCATGTGCTCTTCAGATTTAGCTGAAATATGTAAAATTACACCAAATACTAACTACATTAGCACAAAAATCAATCAAGCACTTTAACCCTTCGTTCCCGGAAGGGCTCTTGAACGCCCATAAAAAAGCATACACGAGCTGCCCGGAAGGACTCTTTAACCCGGGAGCTGCGGGAAGACTCTTAAGAGTTCCCCCGGCGGACTGCGGGAAGACTCTCTGGAGTAAGTAAAACTAAAAATCAACTTTTTACATCGAAAAAAAACAAAAAATTATTTTTATTTTTTTATTTTTTTATTTTTGTTTGGCCCCTGGGCCATGCAAAATCTCAGTCCTCTACCTCCCCTCCTTCCCCACTTTCCTCCTATTCCTCAGTTATCACCTATTTTCCCTATTATTCCCTTATTCTGAGGTATATTTTCGTGCTAACATTAGCGAGTTGCAAGCAGGGTGTTGTCATCACTGATGGCCATCGAGTGCAAGAGAGAGAGAGAGAGAGTATCGATCGACTGTGTCGCAGTGGCCTTGGGGAAAATTGGCGGGAAGGTAGCTTGCCTCACCCATACATTATACAACTCGCGGGCTATATCTCCGATTTTGACCATCCAAACGCTGTTTTCACTCGTTTTATTGTTGTTTCAGGTTAATACCTTTATAATCAACCCATAATAGGCGCATATGGATAATTATTAATGCTATTAATGGTACAATGAATATTTTAGTGACGAAAAACCTCAAATACGTCAGCACAGGGGGACGTTTTCATTTACCCCCGTGCGCACTTCAGAGGTTAACGCCCAGTGGTTGAAAGCCTGTGAGCTTGGTGTGCGAGGCGTCGGTCCGACGCATGTAAACAACAGCCGGCTGGACCGACGCCCCGCATCTCCGGCCACAAGAAGGAGTGCGTCACTTGTTCGTGTGTGCCTGTATGTTGTTGTTAAGTATCGAAAAGTAGTGTAAAGTGTCTGTTTTTGCCATAAAGTTATCTCCACTGAAATCATCATCACAACTCAACCACTTGACTTAGAGAGCTCTACTTAACGCCATTCTACAGGTAATAAACACATCTACGCTTGGGGATGCGCGGGAATGCGGAAGCAGTCAGAATAACAAAGATATGGTAGCCTAGGCGTAAACATTTTTCGGCCAAAACGCCCGGGTTTCGGGGAATATATATATATTACATAGCCGGGGCTGGAGGGTTAACAGGATAAATAAAATGGAAGAAATAGCCCAAAAATGAATTTATCTATAGCCTACCGGTATATACTGCCGGACACCTTGATCCCCGAAGGGGTGACCATGAACGAAACGCCTGCGTATTTCAAGCTCGCTTGAGTTATCACTCGATCGTCTTTTAGAGCTTTTTGGCCCGGGGTAATTACCACACCATCGCGTCATAAGGAGTTTGAGGGGGTTAAATTGCTAGATACATAGAGGAAGAGGAATGCCAAGTAAAGCTAAACAAAAATATATAAGATATTTTTAACATGAGGTTGCTTATAATAATTTGTACCTCTGCAGTTTCTCCATGGCTAACGAAAAAGGTCGCATTCCTAAGAAGCCCCAACCAAAAAGGCCAAGCTTCTGTACAGAAAAAATGCCACACCATTACCCTTATGGTGACCCTATCAAATAATCAAAACAACCACACTTCTTAACCCAATTCCCGCGGGGTCCCTCATATGACGGAGACGATTTTCCGGCTATTTTGTAGCCTGTGAGCCAGGCCAGCTTTTGCAAGCAGCACGGATGGACGTCAGCCGGGGCCTACAGGCCCTGCCACAACACTGAGGTTTGTGTGAGAGAGAGCTCACTTATGTGCAGCGTCACACATAGCGAAAACAGAAAATAGTTGGTAATTTTTAGCGATTTCGCCTATCGGATTTGGTAATTTTTAGAAATTTTGCCCTTCGTTTGCAAGATCCTTACAAGAAACCCAGATGTCGTACAAGGATGATTCAGGATTAATTTGAAAGCTATTACCGTACTTTCACGAATACATAATTGTATTACGCTCTGGCTTTTGCTTATGCATGAAAATGAGCAGGGAATGAAGGCAATTTCGGGCAATTATGCCTACTTGTACAGGAGTCCTTGGAGCGGCTTTGGTCGCGCCGGGAATTTCCACACCTCTCACACCACACACATCACACAGTTTTTCCTACACCGAGAAATGACTCTCCGGCTGTCATTTCTCAAAGACTTCTTCTAGCTGGAGACATTGAGAGCAACCCAGGACCCAGCTACACATACATATGTCCAACTTGCTTAACCCGGGAACTGCGGGGAGACTCTTAAGAGTTCCCCCGGCGGACTGCGGGGAGACTCTTGAGAGTAAGTAAAACAAAAAATCAACTTTTGACATCGAAAAAAAAAAAAAATATATATTTTTATTTTTTTATTTTTTTATTTTTTTTTGGCCCCTGGGCCATGCAAAATCTCAGTCCTCTACCTCCCCTCCTTCCCCACTTTCCTCCTCTCCTTCAGTTATCACCTATTTTCCCTGTTATTCCCTTATTCTGAGGTATATTTTTGTGCTAACATTAGCGAGTTGCAGCAGGGTGTTGTCATCACTGATGGCAAGCGAGTGCAAGAGAGAGAGAGAGAGAGAGAGTATCGATCGACTGTGTCTCAGTGGCCTTGGGGAAATTGGCGGGAAAGCAGGTTGCCTCACCCATACATTATACAACTCGCGGGCTATATCTCCGATTTTGACCATCCAAACGCTGTTTTCACTCGTTTTATTGTTGTTTCAGGTTAATACCTTTATAATCAACCCATAATAGGCGCATATGGATAAGTATTAATGCCATTAACCTAACAAGTGCGCATGGGGGTAATTGAAAACGTCCCCCTGTGCTGACGTATTTGAGGTGTTTCCGTCACTAAAATATTCATTGTACCATTAATAGCATTAATAATTATCCATATGCGCCTATTATGGGTTGATTATAAAGGTATTAACCTGAAACAACAATAAAACGAGTGAAAACAGCGTTTGGATGGTCAAAATCGGAGATATAGCCGCGAGTTGTATAATGTATGGGTGAGGCAAACTGCTTTCCCGCCAATTTCCCCCAAGGCCACTGAGACACAGTCGATCGATACTCTCTCTCTCTCTCTCTTGCACTCGCTTGCCATCAGTGATGACAACACCCTGCTTGCAACTCTGTGCTCTGTCCTATCTCCTATTCTCTTTCTAATTTTTATAAATGATCTCCTTAACTGTACCTTAATTCCCATCCATTCATACGCAGACGACTCAACCTTACACTACTCCATTAGTTTTTCAGAACGCCCCAGCCAGCAATCTCTCAACAACAAACGTAATGAAGCCATAGAACTCTTAAATTCTGATCTAAATACAATTTCCAATTGGGGCAGAGTAAACCTTGTTAACTTTAATGCTTCCAAAACCCAATTTCTCCATCTATCTACCCGTCAGGATCTCCCAGCGGACTATCCCCTTATTCTTCAACAATACAAAAATCAACCCTTCATCTTCTCTCAATATTCTTGGTGTCTCTTTTTCTTCTGCTCTCATTTGGAAGGACCATATTACCAGTCTTGCTAAGGCAGCCTCCCAGAAGCTGGGTGTGCTCAACCGCCTTAGGGGGTTCTTTTCCCCTGCACAGCTTCTTGCTCTGTACAGGGGCATAGTGCGCCCTTGTATTGAGTATTGTTCACATGTGTGGGGAGGTTCCTCTCACACCGCTCTCCTAGACAAAGTTGAAAGGAAGGGCTTTCGTATCATTAACTCCCGTCCACTCACCAACTCTCTGCAATCTCTCTCTCTCCGCCGCAATGTTGCATCTCTCTCGCTATTCTATCGCTACTATAATAATCAGTGTTCCTCAGAGCTATCCCAGTGCATACCACCTCCTTTACGTAGGGCACGTGGTACCCGTCTTGCAACTCAATCCCACCCCTACTCTGTGCAACTCTCCAACCCAAGCGTGAAACGTTACTCTCAAACTTTCTTCTACTCAACAGCTGAGCTCTGGAACTCTCTCCCAGAATCAGTCTTTCCCTCTTCCTATGACTTAAATTGCTTCAAACTCCGTGTGTCCAGGCATTTTGGCTCGAACGTCCCTTGATTTTGGCCCTGTCACTCTTTCAACTATGGGGGAGGCACTCGCTATAGGCAGTTATGCCTTTTGCCTCCCTCAATCACATAGAAAAAAAAAAAAAAAAAAAAAAAACTCGCTAATGTTAGCACGAAAATATACCTCAGAATAAGGGAATAATAGGGAAAATAGGTGATAACTGAAGGAGAGGAGGAAAGTGGGGAAGGAGGGGAGGTAGAGGACTGAGATTTTGCATGGCCCAGGGGCCAAAAAAAAATAAAAAAATATATTTTTTTTTTTTTTTTTTTTTTTTTCGATGTCAAAAGTTGATTTTTTATTTTACTTACTCTCAAGAGTCTTCCCGCAGTCCGCCGGGGGAACTCTTAAGAGTCTCCCCGCAGCTCCCGGGTTAATGGTACAATGAATATTTTAGTGACGGAAACACCTCAAATATGTCAGCACAGGGGGACGTTTCCAATTACCCCCATGCGCACTTGTTAGGTTAAAACCCATCACTTCAAGTCGCCACACTAAGGGTTCAGTTCTCTGCAATTCATGCAGGAACTGGACCCACTTCACCTGCACAACACTTGCCTCCAAGAAACACTACACGAACACCTGGACCTGTTCATGTCCCTCCCTCTCCCAGTCAAATCCCTCGCCTAAAACTCGTCCACCTCTCCTCCCCAACCCACCTAACCTTCCCATATCATCCACTCCCCCCCTAAAACCCGTCCACTTCTCCTCCCTAACCCACCTAACCTTCCCATACCATCCACATCCTCAACTCAACACACCACACCCCATCCTAATCCATTCCAACCCCCATCTCCTGCTCCCCAATCCCCACCCCCACCTCACCCATCCCAACCCCCAGCCCCTCCCTCACCCCCACCCCCATCCCCTCCTCGTGCAGCAGCACCCAACATACATCGTGCACATAACATTAACATTCTCCAATTGAACATAGATGGCATCAACACAAAGAAACACAAACTCTCACACTTCATCAAACAACACAACATACACATTGCCATCTTACAAGAAACAAAACTCCGCACAACACAAAAAACACCCACATTTCATGATTTCACCACCATCAGACAAGACCGGGCTGTCGGCGGAGGCGGTGGACTCATCACCCTGGTACACAAAGAAATATCATACATAGTTACCAGTGTACAAACCAAATCCCTCCTCCCCCCAAATGATAACACAACAGAAATACAATCAATTAAAATATGCACTGACAACAACTCCAACATAACCATCATAAACACATACATCCCCTACAGTACCAAATGAATACAGACCACACTTACAACACATCACAAACACCCCACACATCATCCTGGGTGGTGACTTCAACACCAAGACGTCGGCCTGGTTTGTCGACAACCCCGACACAGACAGAGGGCTGGTACTACAAAACCAAACTGATAACCTCATCATCCGTAACACTTAAAGAGCGGCCTATGCGGTTTATAATATGTAGCCACCAGCGGGGTGTTTTTAGCCAAAATAGGGCTGTTTACGTGATCATTTTCATGCCTAAATAAGACCCAGAACGTAAAACAAGTATCTATCCCTGAAAGGGCATAAACAGAGCTTTCGAATGACACCATAACGATCCTTTTATGATGGCTAGTTTTCTTGCAAAAACCGTGCAACGCGAGTGCAAAAAGCATGTAATTAGGCACTTTCCCCATACAATTCCGTATATAGCGAGTGAGAGAGGGAGGGAGGAGGTGAGATTCGTGTCAGTAGGTTCGCCGCGGTGGTCTGGAGCAGTCATACGCTCGCTACTCTCCTGCCACCACTTGTCTCTCTCTCTCAGCAACATTACGTGCTGAAATTGCCACTCGACCTATGTCGAGCGCCGCCACATAGTCCAGCTTTATTTAACTCGACTTATGTTGCGCGCCGCTAAAGAAGGGTTAACGACATCCATCAACATACCCATATTTCTCACCAAGCCCTCTATAACCCATCATCTCCAGACATCACCTTTTGCTCCCCAGAACTCGCCCCCACAACATCCTGGAGGGTGGTCAGAACCTTAGGCTCTGACCACCTCCCGATCATTATCACCACCAAAACCAGACTCACCCCAGCTAGCCACAAACACACATACACCAATTATAAAAGAGCTAACTGGGAAGCATTCACAAATGAGACAGAACAACACTTCACAACTCTAAACAGTACACCCATCACTAACATCAACAATGCTGTACACATACTCAATAAAACTATCCAAAACGCTGACAAGAAACACATTCCAAGAGGTAACAGAAAAAGACACAACCCCAACTTCACACCAGAAATTCAAAACCTCATCAGACAACGCGACATACTGAAACACTCCCCAGCACCCCACACACAAGACATCACACAACAAATTCAAGCACTCAACACCCAAACTAACAACAAAATACAAGAACAACAAAAACTAAATTGGAATAACTTCCTACAAACACTTGATCACAAAACAAACCCCAAGAAACTCTACAAAACACTAAACAGCATCACACTTTCCAACAGCAACACAACACAATCACATGCTGCAATCACAACAACATACTCTACTCCTTCATGTAAACAACAAGCAAACATTCTCATCAATCACTTCTCACATGTCAGCCACCTAAAACCTCACAAAGACGACCGACGTGTCATCCGACGTAAGAGACAATTCCCCACAGACCCTGACTATACACCCTTCACCAATCACCAGACAAAGCATATCATCAACAATCTCAAGCACTCACCCACTTGTGGCCTAGACAACATAAGTAACATACACCTCGGACACCTGGGACCACAAGGCATACAAGCACTCACTAACATATCAAACTACAGTTATTCACACAACACAATACCAGACATTTGGAAGCATGGTCTCATCACCATATTCCCCAAATCCAACAAAGACCCCACGCTACCCTCCTCGCACCGCCCCATCACACTCCTTTGCTCCCCCTCCAAAGTCATGGAACGCCTAGTATTACAACTAATTACACCCGACCTACCCCTAGCTCCAACACAACATGGCTTTAGGCAACTGCACTCCACAAACACACTTCTCACAGACCTTACACAAAGAACTTTTGACGGCATCAACTCAGCTAGACCACCACACAGATCACTATTAGCCACACTCGACATTAGTAAAGCCTTCGATGCCATCCCCCGCCACAACCTAACAAACAAAATCTACAACACAAACATGCACAACAACACAAAAAGGTGGCTGGCCAACTTCCTAGCAGGAAGATGTGCACACGTATCTTTTGCCGGTCAGTCATCTAAAATCAGAAACTTTCCAAACGGAGTCCCACAAGAATCCGTCCTATCGCCCGCACTCTTCAATCTGTACATGCACGATATAACTACACCCAATACGCCCCAAATAAACTTAACCTCCTATGCAGATGACATAACACTCACATGCACACACCATGACCCAAAAAGAGCAACAGATCTCCTTCAACCCTATCTCAACACACTACATGGCTGGTGCACTACAAACAGACTTAATCTAGCCCCAGCCAAATCCACCGCAACCCTGCTCACAAGCTGGACAGGAGAACACGAATACATCCCTCAACTCACCATAAACAACACACCCCTAACACATACACACACACCCAAAATCCTAGGAGTAACATATGATACTCATATGACATTCAAACAGCACACCACAAACATTAAAAAGAAACTGACACCCAGACTTAACACCCTCAGGTCACTTGCTCACACAAAATTTGGACACAACAAAGAAACTACCACCACAGTATATAAACAATACATAAGATCAGTGATGGAATACGCAAGCCCAGCCTGGGCTTTTAACCTAGCTGAAACACATCATAAGACCTTACAGACTATTCAAAACAAAGCCCTGAAGATCATTACAGGCTGCACAGCTACTGCACCCACAGATCACCTACATCAAGAAACCAAAATCCTCAAAGTCAAAGACCATCTGGACATGAGAGGCACTCAATTCCTGGCAGTAGCCTCCACGAACCAAGACCACCCACTAAACTACATGGCACCACACCCACAGACACCAAAAAATATCAAAACAACACCCAGCACACGGTATCACACATAATTACTGTCCTCTCTCCCTCCCTGCCCACCCCGAACCAACTTCCAAAAGCACATCCATACTCATATCTCTCGCCGATCCATCCACTCACTCACAGACAACACGCAGCTGCAAGCACGACCTCCCGAAATCCATCCTTCCGAATCCTCCCTTCCTCGCGAGGACAGAGTCCACCTGGCCAGGCTGAGATGCGGACACCATCCAGCTCTCCTGAGCTATCAGAAGAGACTGGATGACTCCGTTGTCGACGCCTGCCCGGGATGTAACACAGCACCCCATACCATTAAACACATCATAGAAGACTGCATTTCACACAACCACTTACACCAACAACACAATCTACACTCAATGAGAGCTCTGTGGGTAAGCCCGATCATGGCCATGGCCTTCCTCAGGGACTCGGGGCTGTTCGGCCAGGCAGCTTAGGGAACAACAACAACTCGTACAGGATTAATAGCTTTAACTAAAATGGTCACACTCCTTAATGGTCTAAGTGGCCATAGCCAAAATGGCTACACTATATTCCTTCTGTACTTTCTCCATGCCCGATAAGATACATGATATTTTGATACATTATGTGGAACAGCCCTTGTATCCAACACAATACCCTGCGTGCAACCCCGCTCGAACCCCGCACAACGTTGCTTGCAACTTTAATTATTATTATTATTATTATTATTATTATTATTATTATTAACCCTCGTCTAGCGGGCCCTCTGTGGCCGTTTTGGTCCTTTTCAGGCCATTCTGACAGCTATATCAACCATCAGTATGAAAGGAACTGTATTGCGCCGAAAACTAGGTGGAAATCGCTACACAATGACGTAAGATACAGCTACGTAGCACTCGTGGAGCACTGACAGTGTTACCTCGAAGATGGAAGTTTAGCAGATTTTGCTACCTTGCTCACTTTTAGCGAACTATTGGTTACACTGTGATCCTCTCGCGCGGTGGGGGAACTGGAGTTAGTGTGGGCCGGGAGGCCACAGATATCGGACGTATGGATCATTACTATCCCACTCATTTTCACTCGATTTCCACCCTTTTTTCACCCGTTTTTTGCCTGTTTTTTCAACTCGACTTAAGTCGTGAGCCGCTTTTTAAGGGTTAATAATAGTAGTAGTAATAGTAGTGGTAGTATTTAGTTTACTGTCTAGACCTCCATCAAGTTCAAAAAGATACCACCAATACCACCATTCAAGAGATAATTGTAAATTTTTCGGTAGAATATTCCTCGTAAAATGCAGGCTCGCTATCGCTCGCCAGGATACAATCGACACCTAAATGGTATGAAGGGTCTTGAAATTGACATAGAAATGGGGTGAAAAGTCTTACACCACCAAAGTAATGTGGCGAATGTCTAAATATCACCTAATAATGGGGCTTAACATGAGGGAAAAGGTGTCCAGAGAAAGCACCGCTTAACCTAACCTAACCTATGCTAGGTTACGATATGTAGGCTATGGATAGGTTAGGTTATTTATTAATTAAGTAATGGTTTTGTAATAAAATAATCCCATACAAATATACCTTGTTCATTATACTGTAGATACGCCAGAACTCCCGACCACATCTCATAACTAAAAAAGAAAAACAGTATTCGAGTTAATATATCTACCATTTGGGAAGAGTCGGCCAGGGGAATAGGTGTGGCAATGTACAGCCCATTTGCTCTAGCCCTTTCTGAGTTACAGAAGCTAGGGGTCATGATTTCTGGCTATAATGAATGGACTAAAGTTGCAAATTTGGGGTTTCTGTTGCTCAAGGGGATATTCCGTTGAAATCAAACAAGTCGTCCATTCTCTATTGTTGGCATTTTTATAATATATATTCTGTACCTATAGAATCACAGTCATATGATTTTATGTGGTTGTATTATAGACAAATGTTTGAACACTAAAGTATGCGGAAATTTCTAAATTAGTTATCCATAATAGTGCTGTTTTCTCAAATGACACATTATAAAAAACGATACAGTATTATGGGTAACTAAATTATTTTTTATTTAAATGTACTCTACAAATTTATATTAGTATTATTTAAAGAAAATGTAAGGGTAGTTAGCTAAAAAAAAATTATGATCAAGATTAGTATACATAATATGTAAAACAAAGTTAGTATGAAATAAATTTGATAGGGCGCAATATAAAGTATCTAACCTATGTAGATATTTTAGTTCAATTAGTTGAAAGGTTTGGAGCGCTGGAAGTGGTTCATTAGCAATTTGTCTTGATCTCGCGTCGCACGTTAATTGAAAATTCTCTCCAAGATCGTCATTTATACGTGATTTTCTGTTCATTAGTGCACTTTGTTTAAGTATACGTTATTCTCTATTAACCTAACAAGTGCGCATGGGGGTAATTGAAAACGTCCCCCTGTGCTGACGTATTTGAGGTGTTTCCGTCACTAAAATATTCATTGTACCATTAATAGCATTAATAATTATCCATATGCGCCTATTATGGGTTGATTATAAAGGTATTAACCTGAAACAACAATAAAACGAGTGAAAACAGCGTTTGGATGGTCAAAATCGGAGATATAGCCCGCGAGTTGTATAATGTATGGGTGAGGCAAACTGCTTTCCCGCCAATTTCCCCCAAGGCCACTGAGACACAGTCGATCGATACTCTCTCTCTCTCTCTTGCACTCGCTTGCCATCAGTGATGACAACACCCTGCTTGCAACTCGCTAATGTTAGCACGAAAATATACCTCAGAATAAGGGAATAATAGGGAAAATAGGTGATAACTGAAGGAGAGGAGGAAAGTGGGGAAGGAGGGGAGGTAGAGGACTGAGATTTTGCATGGCCCAGGGGCCAAAAAAAAAATAAAAAAATAAAAAAATAAAAATAAAAAAAATATTTTTTTTTCGATGTCAAAAGTTGATTTTTTATTTTACTTACTCTCAAGAGTCTTCCCGCAGTCCGCCGGGGGAACTCTTAAGAGTCTCCCCGCAGCTCCCGGGTTAATAAGTGTAGGTTTATTAGCACTTATAACTTCAAAGAGGAGTTATGGGTCTCCTTAAAATGTTCAAGAGCAAGGAAATGCAGGGTGTGAGATTTGTGACAGGGTTGCTCCAATCTGTAGGTATGAAATGGGAGGAAAAATCAAAAGGTTACCCCAAATTGGTGGAGTCCC
Organism: Lithodes maja; assembly: GCA_037953745.1. NCBI lineage: Eukaryota > Metazoa > Arthropoda > Malacostraca > Decapoda > Lithodidae > Lithodes > Lithodes maja. The sequence continues at coordinate 21,600 of JBAKBP010011115.1, read as the reverse complement.
TTGTCAATGAGATAAGTGATCTTCGTGGTTTGCTGGACAATGGCTGTGTTTGCAGGCGAAAAAGTTGAAAATGAATTGGTTCTCTGTCGGCAAGAATCGATTGTAAATATGCAAAAGTACGCTAGATTGGTCGATGAGGAAAAGTCGAAAAACAGTTATTTGATTAGTGAATTGAAAAACACTAAGATGAACCTGTCTGGGGTCAATCAACTACTGAAGGAGGAAAAGTTGAAGATTGACAAACACGAGCGGTGTATAAACAACTACAGGATTCCCTTTCCCTAGCAAAGGATGAGGCGGAGGTGCAGGCAAACCTGGTGAAGGAATCGACTCAACAGGTAATAAGGGATAAGGCAAGCATAGAAAAATATGAGGAAAAAATAGTTCTACTGGATGCTATAATCAACGAGAAAAGTGTTGAAAAGGAAAAACTTAGGAGCGATAATAGAGGTTTTTATAACGGACTGACGACGCAAGCGAAAAGTGACTATCAGTCAGCCCATAGTATTTTGGACGATAAAATAAAGTGTATTTTCAAATTGCAGGAGACTGTAGAGGGAAAAGATGAAAATATATCCCTCTTGCAGCTTTCCCTTGAAAAATTTAAGAAAGAAAACTATGAAAAAACTCAGGTTATTGAGCAGCTGAAACGCTGTGTCAATCAAAATATTTCCACCAAGGATAAGGATAAGACTTTGTTATCAAAACTTAAGGCCAAGAAATAGACTAAATATGTCTGGTTTATTCAATATCTTTAGTTATTAGGGTACTTATTTAATGATTGAAATGGTTTTATTATTTCTAGTGGATAAGGATTCTTTATATATTATTTATACAAATGGTTAATGTATTGGTTGTTTTTAGTTGATAAGGATATTTTATATGATCATTCAAATGGTACGGTATATTTAATTCGTTTAGTTGATTAGGAAACTTTGCTCTATAATTCAAATAAACCTGGTGAATCAAAACACCACGTGAGGAGGAGCACTTTGACGTTACCGGTACGTCCTTTTCATTATATGCTGGTCACTTTTATATTATATTATTCAGCTTAGGAAGGAACTCTAACAATGAAAAGGAAGCAGGCCATCTCAATTCATCCTCTTCGATACCACACATCCTCCCTAAGCTAAATGAAAATAGTTTAATAGTTGCCAGAAAAGGATGTCAAGTACGTCGCCGGTACGGAAGGGGTTAACCCATTGAGTACCAGGGACGTCCTTTTTATCACATTCTGGCAACCATTAGACGATTTTATTAAGCTTAGGAAGGAACTCTAGCCATAATTAGGCTTCAATATAGCTCAACCAACCCTTTTAGCTACCACAGATCCTTCCTAAGCTGCATAATATCGTGAAAATATAGCTAGAATGAAATATAGCACACGTCGCCGTTACGGAAGGGGTTAATGACCGTGTGTTATTATTACCCTTCCAAGACCCGATCACGCATTTATTTTTTGTTTTCTGGCTATTATACGATTTTTTGCAGCTTCGGAAGGGTGTGGGGAAGTCCGATGGGTAAGGGAGATGGTGTTTACCCTTTTCCTTCTCACAGATCCTTCCTAAGCTGTATGAAATCGTCTTGTGATAGCCAGAATATACTGTCAAAACGCGGCATGATCCTCAAGGGGTTAATATACCTTAAGGGGATATGGTCGTTTTCTGGCCCCCCTTCTTCCTCATCTTTAGCCCAATTAAGCTAGTTTTCAGATTTTAAGACGTTCGGCCCATTAGTTTGGCGATTTTATGACCTTTCGTCCCATTTCTTTGTCAATATTAGGACTTTTCGTGTCATTTAGGTGTCGATTTTTTCCTAGCGAGCGATAGCGAGCCTGTAATATAAGAAGAACCGGCAAAGATACATAAATGATCAAAAAAATACCTTTATCCCCCCCTTAATAATTTTTGTCTTGTCTACTTCAATGCACTGCTTGGAAAGCTTTAGGTCATTGCTAATCAAGACCGGTACACCCAAATGTTGTTCAAACCAGTTGCTTCCTTTGTGTGTGTGTGTGTGTGTGAGAGAGAGAGAGAGAGAGTCTCTGTGTGTGTGTGTGTGAGAGAGAGAGTGTATGTGTGTGTGTGTGTGTGTGAGAGAGAGAGAGAGTATGTGGGTGTGTGTGTGTGTGAGAGAGAGAGAGAGAGTCTCTGTGTGTGTGTGTGTGTGAGAGAGAGTGTATGTGTGTGTGTGTGTGTGTGTGTGTGTGTGAGAGAGAGAGAGAGAGAGAGTATGTGGGTGTGTGTGTGAGAGAGAGAGAGAGAGAGTGTGTGGGTGTGTGTGTGAGAGAGAGAAAGAGAGACTGTGTGAGAGAGAAAGAGTGAGAGTGAGTGTTTGAGAGAGAGAGAGAGTGAGTGAGTTAGAGGTAGGTAATGGTTGTTATGGTGACGATGCTGCTGCTGCTGATGATGATGATGATGCTTGTACGAGAGGTCAAGGACATAATGTTATATCTTATCAACACCATTATAAGAATACCCCCCCCCCCTCTCTCTCTCTCTCTCTCTCTCTCTCTCTCTCTCTCTCTCTCTCTCTCTCTCTCTCTCATATAACGTAGACTACTGTGTGTATTTATACAGTATATATATATATATATATATATATATATATATATATATATATATATATATATATATATATACCGGTATATATATATATATACCGGTATATATACAGTATATAATGGACAAGCGTTGATTGGGTTTATGCTCTATTATTATTATTATTATTATAAACCATGGGTAATGTTACAAAGGTGTACAATGTAAACAATTGTGTTATTATGGCTTTGATAAGGATGCATAGATGTGTTCATAATTATTTACCCACTTAAAGGCATATTGGTAGAGGAAATACTTAGTATATAATAGAGTAAGAATATAATTTAATATATTATTTGATATATTTGTATTGATATAGCCTATACCGGTATATATATTTAATTATATAGTTTAAGTTATCTATAAACCCATCTATTATAAGGATAGAAAAGGATCAATATACCCGATTATTTTATATACCCTAGTATATATTCCAGAATTTTTACAATCTACTGTAGTTGAATGTAGTACACACCGAGAGAGAGAGAGAGAGAAAATTTACCGCCCACCATAAAACTAGTGTCACACGAGTAATATGTTCCGACAATTTTTAACCCTTCCACGCACATATGACGCAGAGGTTGCCAGATTAGCAATACGAAATAGAGTTTTCTCACTCTTATAATTACCTCTCCAAAATTCGTTTTCTGCCCACAGCTAACTCAAAGACAACTGCAGAGGTTGAAGTAACTAAACTAAAGGTGTCTAAATATCGCTGATGGTAACAAAGGCTTTAAAGTATCCCCAATAGGCTCAAAAATCGCGTCATATGTCGGAGAGGGTTAAAGGGAATCTATTATATACAGTATATATTATGTTTGAGATTACCGGTACTTGATTGTATGAACAGCCATTGTACATCTAATGGAAATATAATAAACTTAATATGAATATGAATCTGGTAGCTTGAAAGTAAGTTCCATAAGAATTAATCAATCTATCATAATCTACCTTCGATATAGTTTCCGATGCCAACGCGAAAGAGTTTTAAAATAGAATGGGTGAACTTTATTACCGGTACTTATTATTGATCTTGTCGACAATTTAAGGGAGGGGATTCATGTGATGGTTTTATGCAGTTTAGGAAGGATCGGTTGTAATTAAAAGGGTAAAGACTATCTCAATTAATCCTCTAACTTCCATATACCCTTTTTAAAATATGTAAAATCGTCTAATAATAGCTGGCAAACAGAAACGGAATGCGCCATCGTATCTTCATGACTTATAATTATTGATCATGTCGACAGTGTGATCAGGGATGGAGGTCTTGTGATGCCTTTGGGTTTCTGGCTTTGATAGGAGTGAGTGTGCTACTATTTAATAATGTATTCTCTCTCTCTCTCTCTCTCTCTCTCTCTCTCTCTCTCTGCCGAATAGGCCTACTGTGTTTTAATGTATTATTGCTCGTCTCGGTGTGTGTGTGTGTGTCGTGTGTGTATATATGTGTGTGTGTGTGTTTATATATGTGTGTGTGTGTGTTTATATATGTGTGTGTGTGTGTGTGTGTACTTACTCTAGTTGTACTAGGATGCAAATGAAAATACCCTTTTTGTCATCCATGCTGGTTCAAATGACGTCGTGCGCACCAGATCCGAAGAGTTGATGGAGAAATATCGCAAAATGATCCAGCACTACAAAAACAAGTCAAGGAATATCATCATCTCAGGCATTCTCCCCAAGATCGACGCACCTGACAAATTCTACGACAAGGCCTTCAGCACAAATAGCCGACTAAAATATTTGTGTCTGAGGGAAGAAGTTGAATTCATCAACCTCTGGGACAACTTCTACAACCAGCCTACTCTGTTCCGCAAGGATGGCACTCATCTAAACCCTGTGGGTTCAGCACGCATGGGTCGTCTCCTACACGAAGCAATCCGCAGCCATGGATCAAAAAACGCCATCCGAGAAGAAGCAGCAGTGACATAAATCATCCAACGCCAAGAAAAAACAGAGGCAACCGAGGACCACCAGCGATAAGGACCGAAGACAGCGAGGACCGAGGACAGCCATGAACATAAATGTAGATCCGACAAGAACCAAAAATAGTATTAAAGAGCGTTCCATGAGTTCTAAAATAACAAATTTAAAGGTTTTCTATGCAAACGCTCGTAGCATACGCAATAAATTTTCAGATTTAGAGGAGCTAGTGTTTACAGAAAATTATGATGTGATTGGCATAACAGAATCTTGGCTCAATACAGAAGATAGAGACTTTTTAGCAGAGTATTCACTTCCCGGTTATGTAATGTTTGAGAAAAGCCGAATAAATCGAAATGGAGGTGGCGTTTTACTTTATATCAAAGAAAGTAACCCTACCCTCTTGTCAAAACCTCAAATTGTGAACGTCGACGCATCTTTTGTGCTAATAAAGAATAATAAAGGTACAAAAATAATACTTTCATTAATATACAGACCTCCAGCTCAATCAGTGCAAACTGACCGAGAAATTTACGAACAAATTGCAGATGTAAGTAACTCACAAGATACCGTAATTTTTGGCGACTTTAATTTACCTGTGACCAAGTGGGGCGATACCCTTACTTCACATTCCGGACATGACTTGTATACGAACTTGCAAGAGAGTTCGCTTTATCAATTTGTTCGAACGCCAACCCGTGGTAATAACGTTCTTGACATTGTACTTGCAACAAAAGAAGAATTAATAGAGAATTTGAATGTTGGTGATGAATTCAGTAACAGCGACCATCGTACGATAACTTTCACTTTAAATTTTACTAGTAACGAACCAAATAGTAGCATCGAAAAAGTCCCTAATTTCAAGAAAGCAAACTTCCATAAACTTAGAGCTATGTTTAAAGAAACTGACTGGAGCTTTTTAATTAACAATAACGACATAAATACATCTTGGAAGTTATTCGAAACCACTTACCTAAAAGCAGTGCAAGACTGCATACCATCGAAAATACGGCGTCCAGGCCATAATAATAAGCCCAAATGGTGGCATAAAGATATTTCAAACTGCCTGCTTGCTAAAAAATTTGCTAATGATCGATTAAAATCTTCACAAAATGACGAAGAACAGGTGAAATTTGTAGAGCTACGACGCAAAGCCAAAAAGTTAATTAAGCAAAGTAAAAAGACCTTAGAGTTACATATTGCGAATCAAAGTAAAACAAACCCGAAAGAATTCTATAGTTATATCAGAAAGAAAAAAGTAGTTACTTCAACTGTTGGACCGTTAGTCGATGAAAATGGAGAATACACCAAAGACGAAGTACAAATGAGTAATGCCCTGAATACCTTTTTTGCATCAGTTTTTACAACAGAAGACCTCAGTGATATCCCTACACCATCGCCGATTCAGATTGATAATTCAGATGTTTTAAGCAATATCACCGTTACAGAGAGAGAAGTATTGAATTGTTTAGATAAACTCAAGGTAAATAAAACGCCTGGACCTGATACAATCTCGCCTAGAGTTCTAAAGGAAGCTAAGGATGAGCTCTCTAAACCATTGACATTACTATTCAATAAATCCTTGCAGTCTGGAACTATGCCTGATCAGTGGAAGCTAGCCAACGTAACACCGATATTCAAAAAAGGCAGCAAATCCCTACCCAGTAACTATCGTCCAATTAGCTTAACCTCAGTTGTATGCAAAATGCTAGAAACGGTCATACGAGACAGACTCGTAAATCACTTAGAGGAAAATAACATACTTAAAGATACTCAACACGGCTTTCGTAAAAAACGTTCCTGTTTAACCCGGGAGCTGCGGGAAGACTCTTAAGAGTTCCCCCGGCGGACTGCGGGAAGACTCTCTGGAGTAAGTAAAACTAAAAATCAACTTTTTACATCGAAAAAAAAATTTATTTTTTATTTTTATTTTTTTATTTTTTTATTTTTGTTTGGCCCCTGGGCCATGCAAAATCTCAGTCCTCTACCTCCCCTCCTTCCCCACTTTCCTCCTATTCCTCAGTTATCACCTATTTTCCCTATTATTCCCTTATTCTGAGGTATATTTTCGTGCTAACATTAGCGAGTTGCAAGCAGGGTGTTGTCATCACTGATGGCCATCGAGTGCAAGAGAGAGAGAGATAGTATCGATCGACTGTGTCGCAGTGGCCTTGGGGAAAATTGGCGGGAAGCTAGCTTGCCTCACCCATACATTATACAACTCGCGGGCTATATCTCCGATTTTGACCATCCAAACGCTGTTTTCACTCGTTTTATTGTTGTTTCAGGTTAATACCTTTATAATCAACCCATAATAGGCGCATATGGATAATTATTAATGCTATTAATGGTACAATGAATATTTTAGTGACGAAAAACCTCAAATACGTCAGCACAGGGGGACGTTTTCATTTGCCCCCGTGCGCACTTCAGAGGTTAACAAACCTCTTAGACTTCTTCCACGATATCCTCAACCTCTACGATGAGAGTAAAGCTGTAGATATTATATACCTTGATTTTCAAAAGGCCTTTGACAAAGTTCCCCACAAACGTTTACTGCTAAAACTAAAAGTTCATGGAATACAAGACGGTGTGTTGAAATGGATAGAAAATTGGCTCAGCGACAGAAAGCAAAGAGTAGTCATAAACGGTAAGGCATCTAAATGGACCAATGTAAGTAGCGGGGTACCCCAGGGATCGGTACTAGGACCAATTCTCTTTCTAATTTACATCAACGACATAGATGAGGGTCTCACCTGCACAATCTTAAAATTTGCTGACGATACAAAAATTGCAAATAGCGTACTCTCAAAAGAACAAGTTGACGATATGCAACACAATCTAGATAAATTGTCATGTTGGGCCCAAATTTGGCAAATGAGTTTCAATGCGGATAAATGTAAAGTACTACATATCGGATACCTAAATGAGAAAGCAAACTATTTGATGAATGGCACTCAGCTTAAGAATGTAAACAGAGAAACCGATCTGGGAGTAACAATATTGAGTAACCTAAAACCGAGTCAACAATGTTCAGAAGTTGTTAAGAAGGCAAACAAAATAATTGGCTTTGTAGGCAGGTCATTTGAGCATAAATCCAAAGACGTTATCCTAACCCTTTACAATTCCTTAGTCCGCCCTCTTCTGGAATACTGCGTTCAATCCTGGTGCCCTTATTACCAAAAAGATATAAACAAGCTAGAACGAGTTCAACGTAGAGTTACCAAAATGATACCTAGCCTAAAGAACAAACCATACGAAGAGCGTCTTAGAGAATTAAATCTATTTCCTTTAACCCAGCGCAGATTAAGAGGTGACTTAATTCAAGTGTTCAAAATCATCAAAGGCATCTACAATATGAACTGTAGTAAGTACTTCACTATCGACCAATCTAATTACACGCGGGGAACCGGTTGCAAAATTATTGGTAAATCTTTTAACTCACACGAATCTAAGAATTTCTTCTTCAATCGAGTTGTCAACTTGTGGAATGGGCTTCCCCGAAACGTTATAGACTGCATCACCGTTGATTCATTTAAACTCCGCCTAGACAAATATCTCGCATCAAACCCGCGACTGACTGCGTTTGTAAATGAATAACTTTATTTTATCCCCCCCTCAGTTACTAACCCATCTGTCCCCTACTAACTTCCTAATCCTGCCACGGACATTAGTTCCAGGGCAGTAATTCCCTTTCCAATGTTTCCTTACCCACTCTAAACCACTGTTTGGACACTTGATCCTCAGTGTTTTGGAGGACAAGCAACCTAGAAGGGTCACTAGATCTGTTGTTGCTTGATTTCCTTTGTACTCCTTTGTACTCTAGTTGTATTGCGGGAGTGAGCATGCTCGTTATTTCCCGCCTCCTATATGTGTAGGTGTTATATGTATCGTTGGAATGGCTGTGGATGTGTGTGTAGTCTGTATTTTTAGCCAATTGGCGACATCGGAAACGAAGGCTTAGGGTGGATCTGTATGGTACCATTCTCACTATAGACGGTACCGTCTCGCCCGAAGGCATAGGTAGCCATCAGCTTAGGTGAACCATATGATACCCATCTCGCCTTGTACCATTTTTGCCAACCCCAGATGGGACGTCACAACGTCGTCCACTTATTCCAGGTACCTATTTACAGCTAGGTGAACTGAGGCTAACACATGAAAGGAGACAAGCCCAATTTGTCTCCGCCCGGCCGGGGATTGAACCCCCAACCCCTCGTGTGTGAGACGAGAGCTCTACCTACTAGGCTACGGGCTGTATGTATGTGTGTGTCACGTGTGTACCGGTATGTGAGTAGTCTGTGTCACGTAGAGCTCTGTGTAAGCTGCTTAATGTACACATGACACGTCCCGTCACACACACACACACTCTCACACACATACACATACACACATACCCACACACAAATATAAACACATACACACATACATATACAAACACATACACACACACATATACAAACACACCCAGCCCGTAGCCTAGTAGGTAGAGCTCTCGTCTCACACACGAGGGGTCGGGGGTTCAATCCCCCGGCCGGGCGGAGACAAATTGGGCTTGTCTCCTTTCATGTGTTAGCCTCAGTTCACCTAGCTGTAAATAGGTACCTGGAATAAGTGGACGACGTTGTGACGTCCCATCTGGGGTTGGCAAAAATGGTACAAGGCGAGATGGATATCATATGGTTCACCTAAGCTGATGGCTACCTAAGCCTTCGGGCGAGACGGTACCGTCTATAGTGAGAATGGTACCATACAGATCCACCCTAAGCCTTCGTTTCCGATGTCGCCAATTGGCTAAAAATACAGACTACACACACATCCACAGCCATTCCAACAGTACATAAAACACTTAACATGCATTTCACGCAATACATTCCCAGTTAAGGAGGCGCAATAATAATGAGCTTAGCTCGCATTGCGTGGATTCCCCTTGACGAACAAGTAACTGAGTAACACACACACACACACACACACACACACACACACACACACACACACACGTACTTTAGCGGTGGCAGTATCGGAGTCACAGTATCCGAGTCAAACAGTAGCTATAATAAAGTCTATTAGCCTATCTGACCATTGTATCTTTCACTACGACTGTATTTTGTATTTTAGATTATTTGTCTATGACTCTATATCAAGGTCTTCCGTGCCATTTAGGTGTTGATATCGCAAGCCTGAGAGAGAGAGAGAGAGAGCGTGAGATAATGTAAGAGAGAGAGAGAGAGAGAGAGAGAGAAACAAAGGCCGGTACATTTTTCTATAAAAAATGTACAAATTTATCTTGAAGAGAGGTTCTTGGGGGTGTTTTTTTAAAGCTTGATGGAGGCCTACATAGGAAACTAGAAAACAATTATATAAATTTTAAACCAAAAATGGTCGTGCAGGAAAATTATCTAAATATTTTCAATCGTCGAAATCTGCTTGACACTCACACCGACACGTATTATTCACATCAATCTGCTTGACACTCACACCGACACGTATTATTCACATCAATCTGCTTGACACTCACACCGACACGTATTATTCACATCAATCTGCTTGACACTCACACCGACACGTATTATTCACATCAATCTGCTTGACACTCACACCGACACATATTATTCACATCAATCTGCTTGACACTCACACCGACACGTATTATTCACATCAATCTGCTTGACACTCACACCGACACATATTATTCACATCAATCTGCTTGACACTCACACCGACACGTATTATTCACATCAATCTGCTTGACACTCACACCGACACATATTATTCACATCAATCTGCTTGACACTCACACCGACACATATTATTCACATCAATATGCTTGACACTCACACCGACATGTATTATTCACATCAATCTGCTTGACACTCACACCGACACATATTATTCACATCAATCTGCTTGACACTCACACCGACACGTATTATTCACATCAATCTGCTTGACACTCACACCGACACATATTATTCACATCAATCTGCTTGACACTCACACCGACACATATTATTCACATCAATATGCTTGACACTCACACCGACACATATTATTCACATCAATGGCATAATCTGCTTGACACTCACACCGACACGTATTATTCACATCAATGGCATAATCTGCTTGACACTCACACCGACACGTATTATTCACATCAATGGCATAATCTGCTTGACACTCACACCGACACGTATTATTCACATCAATGGCATAATCTGCTTGACACTCACACCGACACGTATTATTCACATCAATGGCATAATCTGCTTGACACTCACACCGACACGTATTATTCACATCAATGGCATAATCTGCTTGACATTCACACCGACACGTATTATTCACATCAATGGCATAATCTGCTTGACACTCACACCGACACGTATTATTCACATCAATGGCATAATCTGCTTGACACTCACACCGACACGTATTATTCACATCAATGGCATAATCTGCTTGACACTCACACCGACACGTATTATTCACATCAATGGCATAATCTGCTTGACACTCACACCGACACGTATTATTCACATCAATGGCATAATCTGCTTGACACTCACACCGACACGTATTATTCACATCAATGGCATAATCTGCTTGACACTCACACCGACACGTATTATTCACATCAATGGCATAATCTGCTTGACACTCACACCGACACGTATTATTCACATCAATGGCATAATTAAGGGCTAGTGATCGTTTTTGGCTATATAATTATTTATTAATTTGTTTATTTTTTTAGTTTCCTCGCTAGACCTCCATCAAGCTTAAAAAAACACTCCCTAGACCCCCATTCAAGATAAATTTGTAAATTTTTCGGTAGAAAAATGTCCCGGCCGAAGGCCGGTTCCTCTTCAAATTACAGGCTCGATATCGCTCGTCAGGAAAAAATAGACACCTAAATGGCACGAAAGGCCTTGAAATTGTCAACGAAAAGGGGCGAAAGGTGTTAAAATCGCCAAACTAATTGGATGAACGTCTTAAAATCTCAAAACTAATGGGGCTAAACACGAGGGAGGAGGTCCAATAAACCAACTACCTCTCCCTCCCTTAACCCGGGAGCTGCGGGAAGACTCTTAAGAGTTCCCCCGGCGGACTGCGGGAAGACTCTCCTGAGTAAGTAAAATTAAAAATCAACTTTTGACATCGAAAAAAAAAAAAAAAAAATATTTTTTTTATTTTTTTACTTTTGTTTGGCCCCTGGGCCATGCAAAATCTCAGTCCTCTACCTCCCCTCCTTCCCCACTTTCCTCCTATCCCTCAGTTATCACCTATTTTCCCTATTATTCCCTTATTCTGAGGTATATTTTCGTGCTAACATTAGCGAGTTGCAAGCAGGGTGTTGTCATCACTGATGGCAATCGAGTGCAAGAGAGAGAGAGAGAGTATCGATCGACTGTGTCGCAGTGGCCTTGGGGAAAATTGGCGGGAAGGTAGCTTGCCTCACCCATACATTATACAACTCGCGGGCTATATCTCCGATTTTGACCATCCAAACGCTGTTTTCACTCGTTTTATTGTTGTTTCAGGTTAATACCTTTATAATCAACCCATAATAGGCGCATATGGATAATTATTAATGCTATTAATGGTACAATGAATATTTTAGTGACGGAAACACCTCAAATACGTCAGCACAGGGGGAGGTTTTCACCCCCGTGCGCACTTCAGAGGTTAAGGGGAGTTTCCACTGGAGGGATTTTTTTTTCTGAACCTCTTTCACCCTCATGTGTAGCCCCGTTGTTTTTTGAGATTTTACGATGTTTGCCCCATTAGTTTGTCGATTTTAAGATCTTTCGCCCCATTTCTGTCAATTTTAAGACCTTCCGTGTTATTTAGTGGTCGATTTTTTTCCTGGCGAACGATAGCGAGCCTGTAATTTAGCCTTTTTATGCCGAAAAATTTACAAATTTATCTTGAAAGGAGGTACGGGGGGGGGGGGGGGGGTAATTTTAAGCGTTATGGAGGTTTAGCATGTAAACTAAAAACAAACAAAACACTTAAATTTTCTTTCCTATATTCCAATACATTGAGTAACAACGTGTCCTCGGGTGCTGGGGCTTGTGCTGAATGTTTTTAGTAACAGCCGTATTTGTTTGCATACTTAACCTCTGAAGTGCGCACGGGGGTAAATGAAAACGTCCCCCTGTGCTGACGTATTTGAGGTTTTTCGTCACTAAAATATTCATTGTACCATTAATAGCATTAATAATTATCCATATGCGCCTATTATGGGTTGATTATAAAGGTATTAACCTGAAACAACAATAAAACGAGTGAAAACAGCGTTTGGATGGTCAAAATCGGAGATATAGCCCGCGAGTTGTATAATCTATGGGTGAGGCAAACTCCTTTCCCGCCAATTTCCCCCAAGGCCACTGAGACACAGTCGATCGATACTCTCTCTCTCTCTCTTGCACTCGATGGCCATCAGTGATGACAACACCCTGCTTGCAACTCGCTAATGTTAGCACGAAAATATACCTCAGAATAAGGGAATAATAGGGAAAATAGGTGATAACTGAGGAATAGGAGGAAAGTGGGGAAGGAGGGGAGGTAGAGGACTGAGATTTTGCATGGCCCAGGGGCCAAAAAAAAAAAAAAAAAAAAAAAAAAAAAAAAAATAAAAAAAAAAAAAAATTTCGATGTAAAAAGTTGATTTTTAGTTTTACTTACTCCAGAGAGTCTTCCCGCAGTCCGCCGGCCGAACTCTAAAGAGTCTTCCCGCAGTTCCCGGGTTAAGGGGAGGTTTTTAGTTTGTTTTTCTACTCCTCCATCAATCTTAAAATTTCACCCCCTTGACCCTCTTTCAAGATAAATTTGTACATTTTTCGGTAGAAAAATGTGCCGGCTGAAAGCTGGGTTCCTCTTATATTACAGGCTCGCTATCGCTCGCCAGGATAAAATCGACACCTAAATGGCGCGAAAGGTCTTAAAATTGACTGAAATGGGTCGAAAGTTATTAAAGTAGTCAAAATAAAGGGGCAAACGTCTTAAAATTAGAAAAACAATGGGGCTAAGCATGGGGGCTATTATTATTATGATTATTCCAGGTAAGGTGCTGAGGGAGATGGTGCAGCCAGTGGTGAATACAGAGAGAGAGAGAGAGTTTTGATGTTAGTATGGCACGTAAGAAACCACACATGTTAAAGTGAGAGAGAGAGAGAGAGTTAGTTTTGATGTTAGTATGGCACATTAGAAAACATCATGGGGTACACAAATGTTAAAGAGAGAGAGAGAGAGAGTACAAAGGAAATCAAGCAACAACAGATCCAGTGACCCTTCTAGGTTGCTTGTCCTCCAAAACACTGAGGATCAAGTGTCCAAACAGTGGTTTAGAGTGGGTAAGGGAACATTGGAAAGGGAATTACTGCCCTGGAACTAATGTCCGTGGCAGGAGAGAGAGAGAGAGAGAGAGAATTGGAGGAAGACGGAAGGAATGCCAAAGAGGGGGAGGGAGGGGGGGGGGGGGGTAAATCCAAGGTCAAATAAGTAACTTTAGTAAGCGAGGGGGGTGGTTGTGGTTGTTGTGGTATTTACTTTGATTGGTGTTGTGGTTGTAGATTGTATTGTGGTTGTGGTTGAGTTGCTGTGGTTGTTGTGGTTGATATAGTTATTGTGGTAGTTGTGATTAGTGTGGTAGTTATATACTGTGTCTTTGGAACGAGGGTATTCGTAAAAGAAGGAGAAGTGGGATAGAGGGAGGGGGGGGGGGGTGATCATATACTGTATAATAATAAGGATAGAAAATAGGGATGAAAAAGGTATATACGGTCATTGGGCATATTGATGGTGTGTGTGTGTGTGTGTGTGTGTGTGGACGAGCGGTTGTGTGTTTATTGGTACAAATCTCTGGATATTTGTAGGTTTACAGGTACATGAGGTTTGGGGCGACAGTTAATCGGTACGCACCTCTTTAAAAATACGTTGAAATGGAGTGTTTTCGGTTAGGTTAGGTAAGTTAGGTTAGGTTAGGTTAGGTTAGGTTAGTGTAATTTAGGTTTAAAAATCGAAAAATGTACTCGTAAGCATGCACCAAATTTATATGTACCGATAAACGCCAACCGCTCGGGTGGGTGTGTGGGTGTGTGGGTGTGTGTGTGTGTGTTTGTGTGGACGAGCGGTTGTGTGTTTATTGGTACAAATCTCTGGATATTTGTAGGTTTACAGGTACATGAGGTTTGGGGCGACAGTTAATCGGTACGCACCTCTTTAAAATACGTTGAAATGGAGTGTTTTCAGTTAGGTTAGGTAAGTTAGGTTAGGTTAGGTTAGGTTAGTGTAATTTAGGTTTAAAAATCGAAAAATGTACTCGTAAGCATGCACCAAATTTATATGTACCGATAAACGCCAACCGCTCGGGGGGGGAGGGGGGGGGGGTGTAATGGAAGAAATATTAGTGGAGAAAGGGGTGCGTTGGAATATGAGGAAAACAATGAAGTGCAGAACATATTACCGGTACTGTACAGTATATAGGGGAGTTAATTAATAGGCAGACCATATTACCGGTACTGTAAAGTATATAGGGGAGTTAATAGGGAGAATGATACACGATAAGCTGGAGCACTTCTAGCAAAATTAATGTAATGCTAAAATTCAACCATTCAGTGTTGATTACTAAACCAACACCAGATCACTAAGTGAGGCAGATTGATTACCACCGTTATTGTCCATAATAATGACAGACATTATACTGTAGATTATGTGTTTAATATTGTGTTACGGCACTAATATATCTGACCTTCGTGTTTGTGGTGCTGGTAATACTGTATAGTGAACTGTAACCCCTTGAGGATTGTGACGCATTATGGCAGTTCTTAATGGCTATATTATTAGGCGGTTTTATTCAGATTAGGAAGAGCATTAGGAGGTCAGAGGGTTAATTGATACATTATGTGCCCTGTTAATTCCCAAAATTCCTTTCTAAGCTGTATAAAACAGTCTAATAATAGCCAGAATAAACTGTCAATACGAGTCATGATCCTCAACGGGTTAAAGTATGTATAGTTAGAATTGCAAATGTATATCATAATCGTCTACAAATATTTGCGGTATCCTTAAGACAATATAAAACACCACTAACAACAACAACAACAATAACAACAAATCTAAAAACAACAATGAAACAAACAGACAGGACTGAAATACCAACTTCTGCTTCATCTTCGGTGTCGGAGATAAAACATACATTAATAACAAAATATACTGCAATATGTTTTCTTACGAAGATTGAAAATTACTGAAATCGTCCAAGCGAAAAGTGCGACCTATATTTATTCGATACATCCAAGTTACTATCCCAAGTATGGCTATCTAAGATGAATTACATATTTTTTTCAAATAGCCTGTAACTGTAAAATATTATGAACATATTTGGAAATTTATAATTTAATGTAGAGATTAACCTCTGAAGTGCGCACGGGGGTAAATGAAAACGTCCCCCTGTGCTGACGTATTTGAGGTTTTTCGTCACTAAAATATTCATTGTACCATTAATAGCATTAATAATTATCCATATGCGCCTATTATGGGTTGATTATAAAGGTATTAACCTGAAACAACAATAAAACGAGTTAAAACAGCGTTTGGATGGTCAAAATCGGAGATATAGCCCGCGAGTTGTATAATGTATGGGTGAGGCAAGCTAGCTTCCCGCCAATTTTCCCCAAGGCCACTGCGACACAGTCGATCGATACTCTCTCTCTCTCTCTTGCACTCGATGGCCATCAGTGATGACAACACCCTGCTTGCAACTCGCTAATGTTAGCACGAAAATATACCTCAGAATAAGGGAATAATAGGGAAAATAGGTGATAACTGAGGAATAGGAGGAAAGTGGGGAAGGAGGGGAGGTAGAGGACTGAGATTTTGCATGGCCCAGGGGCCAAACAAAAATAAAAAAATAAAAATAAAAAAAATATTTTTTTTTCGATGTAAAAAGTTGATTTTTAGTTTTACTTACTCCAGAGAGTCTTCCCGCAGTCCGCCGGGGGAACTCTTAAGAGTCTTCCCGCAGCTCCCGGGTTAACTGATACCAATTATAATAACTATAAATTAGGCGATGTGCTCGTATGATTGTGTGTGTGTGTACACACAGTAATGATTGTTTACATTATTTCCCTCCCCGTTTGTGTACATATCATTCTAGACTCTGGCGTGTACACTACCCACTAAAGGCTGCGTCCCATACAGTACGTAAAGACCCGACAAGAGCCGATCTTTTCAAAATATTTGAATTTTTGAAAAATCGTGCATGATCGAGCAACATCGTGTAAATAAATCGGCTCTACTCGAGTTCATCTGGAACTGGACGGGGTGCCCGCCGACAGGTCCGTGAAGTCGGCCAATAATTAGTGTATGCACTATTTTTCAGGCGACTGTTTTTGATGGTCGGGGGAAAAAACCGTTAAATTTTGGACGTGCTGCTGACGTATGTCGATCGGTTTTCGGACGTGCAGCAATCGTTTTTGACGTACAATAATCGGGAATTAATCGGGCAAAATGTTCGAACCAGACTATAGTAAGCTCGACACGACCATGACATGACAAACGCCCGACTAAAAACAGACAACCAATCCGATCCTTTCGATAACGATATCGTTACTTCGTTGTATCGTTATTTATCGAAGATATGGATATTTATCATATTTTAAATAAAAAATCTTAAATGCAGCAATGCTATCATTATTTTATTAGAAAAAAAAACACCTGCCATTACGAGGGTTCGGTTCCTTTTAGTTTACCTATTTATAGACTATTCTGCGGATTTCTGCCTGTTTGGCAATTAACCCGCTGAGTGCCAGCCAATTTTGACGGTGTGCTTCTGCCAGTGCCAGAGTTTTTTTTTTTTTTTTTTTTTTTGGCTAAATCTATCAAGTTGGGAGAGAAAGGAAGGATAATGGTAAAAAAAACCCACTCCCCTCGCCAGAAATCAGGTCCCCGATGGTCCCGAAAGTAGCTGAAAAGACACTATAGACTACAGAGACTTTTATGGTATCGGAATGTATGGGTGGGAGGATGGTTTTGGGGTTGGTGGGGGGAAGGTAGAAGGGTAATTGACTTGTGTTATGAAGCCGATTGGTGAGGTACTTTCGCCACCACGGATTTTCCTTTTTTCCTTTTCTTCGTACGGATACGCTAGAAGTGGGTGGTGGGAGGCGGTTGGGGGTGTGGTGGGAGGAAGGCAGAAGGGTTAGGGACTTGTCACACAAATATGGAACCGATTGGTGCAGTCGTTTCGCCGCCACAGATTTTCCATTTTTTTCCTTCTGACGGGACCGACAGTCAGCGAGTGGGTGGGAGGAGGGATTTGGGATTTTTGTGGTGGGTAGCCTAAAGGGTAAGGTACATGTAGTAAAAATATGAAAGTCATAGGTGCAGTCGTTTCGCTGCTACGATTTTTTTTCGGCGAGGACGTATATATGCCTCCCTGGCACTCAGCGGGTTAATTAACGATTGATTATCGCTATTTTGGAACAAAAAGTATGACGTTACCGTTAGTTAATTCGTTAAAGCTGGAAACAAATTTATCCGATAAACGTTAACCCGAAATCGTTAACGCGTTACATTATCGCGTTACTTTATCGCGTTAGTGCCCACCTATGGGTAGACTGTGTGGGGGTCTATGGCCCCCGACCTTTATATAGGGTTGGGTACTTGGTCGTGCTTCTGTCGTAGGAGTCGACCCTGTCGGATGACACAGGTATGTATCGTGCGACACACTTGCGCAGCACATATGCTGCTCGTCTGGCAAACGACTAACATCCTATCAACATCCAACTTAGCGTACTGTGAACGTGTTGCGCGGACGTGTGTGTCGTACTGACATCTTAATAGGGTCACGAGTTAACGTGTGGCAGACGTAAATGTGTCGTGAGTGACGTGTGAGTGACGTGTGACTGACGTGTGAGTGACGTGCGACTGTCCTTGTCTGGCGAGCCTCGTGTCAAACGTGTCGATTCGGCAAAAAGTTGTTAAATCGGCTAACATCGGCCGTTGTCGTGTCTTGACGTACTGTATGGGACGCGGCCTTAACCTAAGATAAAGACATCAACAGTTTGCATGTATGAAGGCGTTTAACCCGAGTGTTTCATGGTTTCGTGTATCAGGCCAAATTATATTATTGATTTTGTTCATGAAGTGAGTGTAGTAACTTGTTAGTACAGTACACTATGTTGTCTGATTGACTGCAGCCTACAAACTGTCTTGGTAGTGTTACGGCTGGATCGGCAATACATATTCGGGATTCTTGATCGTAGGACAGAAATGGCTTATGTGACAACGACACGCTCGATTCCAGTCCCAAATACTATATGCTCCAGACAACAAAAGCACCAACGCCCTACAGAGTTATCGTCTATGGTAACGAGGTACCTTAACTCGGCGAAAGTGTACAACAGGGGTAGGCTATGAGGCTAAACTCCCTCAGACATTTATAGGTTACGTTATGACTAAAGAAATGCAATACTCAAGAAACTACGTTAATATTAAGCCTCTAATAATGTAGAATAGAAGCAGGCTAAAGGTATGACAGTGAAATGCTAAATGACAAATGTACACGCCTACTTGAAAGCGCGTGCACTAGAATAACTGTCCCCTACTAACATGCACTAGCATGTAGCATACAAGATGTTCATGATCCAGTAGATACCTAATAATACACATGGAAGGAACATAAATAGTAGTCACTTATTATAAGAATGAATCTATACTTGGAATAACTAAAAGGTTGCAGGCAACAGTACTGCGCCGGTAGCCTACTACCGCATAGGCTACTTCGCTTCTCTCACTCTGTCTCCCCTCTGAGTCCGTATGCGCCCTACGCAACGGAACTCCGGACACAGCAGCAAAACGACAGTGCAGTTAATTGATACATGAAAGTATTAATAGTGTTGTCTTGTGTGTGAGTAATGTGTATTGTAAAGTGTTATATACATAAACTTAAAGAGAGCTGCAATGCATAGTAAAATAAAGATATCACCCACTCATCATCCCCATGTGTTCTAGCTAGCAGGCCAAGTCACAGGAACAACGAGTCCCAGCACCGAAAGCGAGAACCCAGGAAAAGACTGCAGAGAACACAAGGACAGATAAATTACGTTACTCTACTATACCGGCACTACGAGCGAGCTGTAGTCTCTGGTACTGCACTCGCTCCTGGCTCGGTAGGCAAATCAAGGCTAAGTCCTCGCCCCTCTACAGACAACTCCTGGGCATGGTCGGGCTCTTACACATGGCACTAGTCTAGTCACAAATTGGATGATGAGCTGGGCATATAACTCGTGAACATGTAGAACGTTCACCAACTATCCTCATCAAGAAGATCGCTGTTCACATTAACCCCTTAAATCTAATACATGTAAATATATGCTTGTCCTAAGAGTAATACGAGAGGTGAGTGCTGAAACTCCTTTAGGACCTCAAGGGAAGGTTATGCATTTAAATAGAGAGAAGAATGAAATGAGAGTAATGTCGTCAGAGAGAAAGAGTGCAACCGTGAGAAGTTGGGAGAGAGGGCAAGGGATGTTAGAATCTCAAAGGTTCTAGGCAACCTGATCATGGAACACACAGCGAGCCTCCAGGCAATGTGCAGTACGACAACATGGGCAACCCAGGCAGCATAGGCAGGCGGCAATGGACTACCAACCCTGTCGCACCTAGCTATAAGCGCAAGGCTGCCAACCGGTCCATACGTCTGGCAACCACCACTCCGGCAGCGTGGCGCGTTGCTACCCTCTCGCTCTGAAAACTAACTCACTCTCTCTCTCTGAACTCCCATTGTCTTATCTATCAACTTCTCTATTGATACTACATATTAAATGGAAGGTCTCGACATGGCTTAAAACAAAACCCACCACTGGTTAGCACATGACGAGACCTTTGCAGAGATACAAAGAACATAGTTATACGTTGTCACACTCAATATAAGCAGCCAGCACGGTACAGCGGTACAGCGGTACCACACAGTGGCGGTACAGTGGAGTACCAAGGAGTACAATCAGGTTACGTTGCCACGCACTGGGTGCGTCACAGCCCCCCCAAGATTTTAGATAATCGACCTTAGAAGCATTATCAAAATCTGACAGGCAACCAACCGACCTGCTACCCTTAGCTGCCACTAATTGCAAAAGGTGCACAACAACTGAAGTGTGAATTATACATAAAACACAATATCGCATGCATCATGCTACAACAATAAAGACTTACAAAACTAAAAAAAAAAATTCTCGTTTATTTTATTGTTTTATAATCTTTTTGGACGGCGTTATGATAGCCTAATTTTACTCCTGCTCAACCCACACACCGTGCACGACTATCCTGGATCATCAACCCTTGATAGACAATCTGCTATCACGTTCTCACTCCCGGCAATATGCTGAATGTTGAGATTATACTCTTGGAGCATTAGGGACCACCTGGTCAACCGCATATTCCGATTGTGAAACTGATTTAGGAATTTCAAGGGATGATGGTCCGTATAAATCGTCACTACCGGGCCGTAGGCTGGAACATAAACTTCGAAATGTTTGAGCGACAAAACGATAGCAAGAAGCTCCTTCTCTATAGTCGAGTAATTCCTTTGTGCCGAATTAAACTTGCGAGAAAAGAAGCTCACTGGGTGTTCCAAGCCCTCGGAATCAGTCTGCAGTAACACTGCCCCGGCACCCACACCGCTGGCATCAGTCGCCAGCTGAAAACTCCTGGAGAAGTCTGGGGCTCTCAAAATCGGATGTGTACACAGCAGGTGCTTGACTAGGTCGAAAGCCCTCTGACACTCCGCAGCCCAACAGAACTTCACTGACTTCGACAGTAGATCAGTTAACGGTGCTAAGACAGTAGAGTATCCCCGGATGAAGCGCCTATAATAGCCTATCATACCTAGGAACCGCATGACCTGGCGCTTAGTGGTGGGCCTGGGAAACATATTGATAGCCTGTATCTTGCTCAGGGGGGGGCACACCCGGCCTAACCCGACCACGAAGCCAAGATACTGCACAGTAGCCTTTACAAACTCGCACTTCCTCAGGTTCACCACCAGCCCAGCATCGTGCAACTTCCCAAACAG